>CAWUFW010023674.1:0-71640 GCA_963921515.1 Calotriton arnoldi | reverse complement strand
CCCCAACTTCTTCCTCCAGCAGTGGACCAAGCCCTCTCTCTGGCTATTTCTAGGGCGCTGGCTCCTCTTAGGGATCAGGTTGATAAGCTGGCGAAAAGCATCCCTGGGGTGTTCAGTGACCCAGATCTGGTGGTGGCGGGTCCAAGTAGCTCCCAGATGGGGAATAAAAGGGCCGTTAAGCATAACGCAGGGCACTTGGAAGGATTTGATAAACTTACGGAGACCTTCCTCAAGAGTGCGCGAACGCTAAAACATGCACCCTGCAGGGAGGAGGAGGGGCCCGGAAAAATTGCGACACTGTCACCACTATTGTAGACCCCGACGGCGGGTTTCCCTTAGAGGGAGAGGATGTATCGGAGGACGATTTCTCCTCTGATGAGGATAAGGACTCGGGGCGTCCCTGGCGTCCAGAGTCCCACTCCTCTCAGTCCCCGGTTGGGGACGGGGTCCACTCGGACATGTTCGAGCCTACCCAAATTTACCATCCTAGGTCGGCAGAGTGGACACCTGACGCCAAAGTGGCAGAGTATGTGGTGGGGAAAATCCATCAACCCCTTGAAAGGGAGGTCAGGAATAGGATGAGAGGAGAATGCCCCAGGCCCTCTCTGAAGGGGAAGGTGGCACACACGCCTGAAACTGATGAGAAACTATGTACCTTTTTCTCCAAGTATATGAGGGATCCCAAGAAAGGAATTGATAGGTCTTGGACGTGGTAGGGCCCTTGACCCAAATTATTCAATTGACGGAGCGTTCCAAAGAGTCAGGATCCCCTTTGTCCACGGATATTGTGGCTGGTTGGGCGCACTACCCTAAACCCTAAAATACTACCCCCTCCACTACCCAAACACCACTGCACTACCCTAAACCCTAAAACACTACCCCCAGCATGACACCCTACACTACCCAAACATAACTGCACTACCCTAAACCCTAAAACACTACCACCAGCACGACTCCCTACACTACCCAAACACCACTGCACTACCCTAAACCCTAAAACACTACCCCCAGCACGACTCCCTACACTACCCAAACACCACTGCACTACACTAAACCCTAAATATACCCCCAGCATGACCTCCCACACTACACAAACACCACTGCACTACCCTAAACCCTAAAACACTACCCCCAGCACGACCCCCTACACTACCCAAACACCACTGCACTACCCTAAACCCTAAAACGCTAACCCCAGCATGACCCCCTACACTACCCAAACACCACTGCACTACCCTATACCCTAAAACACGACCCCCTACACTACACAAACATGACTGCACTACCCTAAACCCTAAAACACTACCCACAGCATGACCCCTTCACTACACAAACACCACTGCACTGCCCTAAACCCTAAAACACTACCCCAGCACAACCCCCTACACTACCCAAACACCACTGCACTAACATAAACCCTAAAACACTACCCCCAGCACAACCCCCTACACTACACAAACACCACTGCACTACCCTAAACCCTAAAACACTACCCCCAGCACGACTCCCTACACTACCCAAACACCACTGCACTACCCTAAACCCTAAATCTACCCCCAGCACGACCCCCTACACTACCCAAACACCACTGCACTACCCTAAACCATAAAACACTACCCCCAGCATGACCCCCTACACTACACAAACACCACTGCACTACCCTAAACCCTAAAACACTACCACCAGCATGACCCCCTACACTACTCAAACACCACTGCACTACCCTAAACCCTAAAACACTACCCCAGCACGATCCCCTACACTACCCATACACCACTGCACTACCCTAAACCCTAAAACACTACCCCCAGCATGATCCCCTACACTACTGCACTACCCTAAACCCTAAAACACTACCCGCAGCATGACCCCCTACACTACCCAAATACCACTGCACTACCCTAAACCCTAAAACACTACCCCCAGCACAACCCCCTACACCACCCAAACACCACTGCACTACCCTAAACCCTAGAAAAGAAACCCCCACCCCATGCCCAATCACCCTTACCTCTCACTCCTCATGGTTCCTCTCTCCTCGTGGTTCCTGCTTCACGTAATCTCTGAGGGGCGGTGCACGTCGTTGTGAGGAAACGGAACAGCCTCTGTTTCCTTACAACGACATGGATCGTCTACATGTTTTTTAGAACGCATGGTCATTTACCATACATACCTTTACAACAAAATTTGTTGTAAAGGCATGCGTGGTAAATGACCATGCGTTCTAAAAAAATGCGTAGTAATGACTTCGTGATGTACAACGCATGCGTGGTAATGCATGCATTGTAATGGTATCGCAAAGTTAAAAAGTCATTGTAACGGCTGTTTACCGATCGAAGCTGGCCCCTGTTCTTCAGTGAGACGTTTATTTGATTAATTAGGGGGAAGGAATGTGGTTTTTTTTACTGAAAAGTGCATTCCCGGCTGTTGTATTGTGAAAGTGTCCGCGTGGCCTGGTTTCACTTCCGGTGAGAGAGTGGATGAGTCTGTTTGGATCTAAAGGAGTTCTGTTGTTGGACGGGGCCTGCGCGACATGTCATCAGAAAACATAGCTAATGGAAAGCGTCCTCCCTGAAGTGTGGAGCAGAGCCATGAGAGGTCAACGAGTGTGCGTCCCACCGCAGTATGACCGCACCGCGTGACCCATGTGCCGCCTCCAGGGTACGGGAGGCAGAAGCGGCATCGCAGGTCCTCTTGAAGACCGTTGTAGCACTAATTCTACATTTTGGTACTAGGGCATTTTAACTTCGTTGTTCCTGCCAGATACAAAGAGAAGATCCTGTGTTATTCAGTGCCCTCGTTACCTTTTTGTGGGTTGTGGTGCTTGTCACTTCGCTGCCCCGCCGGTGCACACGACTGGGCACCCCACCTCGTGTGCCATCTGCAGGGCCTCTGCCCTCGGATCACTGGTTTCGGTTTCTTGAGTGGCAACATAAACAGTTGCTCCCAAAGGACTAGCCTGAACACTTAGGTGAATATCCCCTGCACCAGCATTCCACGGAAATTCTTTCCTAGCTCTCCCACGTCAACGAGCACGGCTCCGCTCGCGACACCGTATGACGTCATCGGAGCCAAAAGAGGACCTCGTCGGCGTGCTGACGTCAGTTCCACCCATTTTTTCCATGCCACCGAGGCAAACAGGGGACCGAGACATTTTCACATGTATACATAGTATAATAAATATATATATATATTCACTGAAAAAACCATAGGTTTCAGGCACGTTATAGTTAGAAATTAGCATTTAAAAAACCTTAGAAATTCACTGAAAAAACCATAGGTTTCAGGCACGTTATAGTTAGAAATTAGCATTTAAAAACCTTAGAAATTCACTGAAAAACCATAGGTTTCAGGGGCGTTATAGTTAGTTGGACATTTCACTCGTACAAAACCATAGAAATTCCCCGTTATAGTTAGTTCAGCTAACTATAACTCGCGCGCCCGCAATGCACTGCTGATGACGTCACATATTACATCACTCATGACATGGTCAGTGACATCACTCATGACATCACTGATGACATCTCAAATGACATCACTGATGACATCACTGATGACATCATCCAGTGAATGTGTGTTTTTCTGAAAATTAAATATGTTTTATATATGTATATCTCAAGGTCGATGGAAGAATAAATGGGTATATAAGTGTCTAAATGGATGATTTTTTTTGTAAAATTGATTGTATAACTGACTAAGTGTATCTTAGTGAATACATGGTTTAGTGAGTAATGTTTAAATATGAAAATATCTGTATCAGTCTCTCACTTTGTGTATAAGTGGCTGCATGGGTTGGTGAGTAGCTACATGAGTGTCTATATGGGTTATTAGTTGGTTTTTTTAGTATCAGTATTAGTGTCTGAGTGTCTGTATGGTTCGGTGGGGGTATTACTTAGTGCATAGATGCATGAATGAGTGACTCACTGTTTGTATGTGTTGAAGACAGCATGTGTGCAAGACTGTATAAGTGGATGAGTATGTGTATGGGTGTGTTAGTGAGTGAATGACTGTCTCAATAGTGTCTTTATGAGTAACTACATATGTTTTAAACTAGTATATGTGAGTATTGGTGTATATAAGTGAGTGTATGTGAGAGTGAGAGATTGGAAGAGTTCCTGTACAAATAAGTAGGTGTTTCTATAAGTGATTGTTTAAGAGAGTAAGTCTGTGTAAGTTTCTGTAGAAGTAAGTGTGGTAGTGTGTGTATAACTGTATATGCAAGTAAATGGATGTTTGATACTTTGTTTGCATGTGTTACTATGTGTGTGAGTAACTCTATGGATGAGTGGCGGTGTGTAACAGGATGTATAGGTGTATGAGTACATATGATGAGTGAGTACATATATGAGTGACTGTATAGGGACTGTTGGTGAATGAGTGAATGTGTGTGTAGATCTTGGAATTACTGAATAGGTGTGTTGTAACTGGTATTGGTATGTCCATTGTTTTGAAAATGTTAGTTTGTATTTTTGAGTGTGTGTATCAAAGGTTATATTAGGGTGAGAGGAGGTCTGCCACTCTATCACAAGGATGATGTCATCAGTGATGTCATTTGAGAAGTCATCAGTGATGTCGATGTCATCAGTGATGTCACTGACCATGTCATGAGTGATGTAATATGTGACGTCATCAGCAGTGCATTGCGGGCGCGCGAGTTATAGTTAGCTGAACTAACTATAACGGGGACTTTCTATGGTTTTGTACGAGTGAAATGTCCAACTAACTATAACGCCCCTGAAACCTATGGTTTTTTCAGTGAATTTCTAAGGTTTTTTAAATGCTAATTTCTAACTATAACGTGCCTGAAACCTATGGTTTTTTCAGTGAATATATATATATACACATATATGTGTGTATGTACATAAGGTACATGTACAAATAAATAAATATTGTATATATATATATATATTCTGGAGCTCGACACCAAGACACCATTCGGGCTTAACGCCAGTGAAGATTTTTTTACCTGTTTATAAGGGGTTTCTCCAGTTATGAATTTTATATTTACTGTTGTCTCAATTCCTTGTTTTAGTCATTTACACATTTTTTTATATACATGTAATCATGAAATTTAGTAATTTTAGCTTCTTTTTTCGCATGGTTTCTATCCAGATATGTATAGCACTTAGCACTTGTTGGAGTCTATTTTTGATTCCAGATGGTGACACGTTTGGCACTTTTTTTACTCAATCATTACAGTATGGAGGAATTAATTCAGCTCACTAAGGGCATAATTAGTGTCAATGGTATAAAACCAAGAGTAAACCAGTTAGGCACAATGAGGTCGTGCTTGTCTGGGTAGATTTATGATAAAGAAATAGCTAAGTATTTACTTTTAGCATGTTTTCTATCATATTTATTACATCTTTTAGCACATCTTTTAACACTTGTATTTTTATCAATATACATTGTGTTTTAATATTTACAGGTCTAATACTGAAAAATTCCTTTATATAGAAGACTGTATTTAAGGTGCTTCTAGTATTGGTAAAATAATGATTTTAACTCTTTTAATAATTCTTATTTAAAGAAGTATTGATTGATTCAATTTTATTACCCGATAAAAGTTGTGTATTTATGTTTATATTTATATTTATACATATTTATATGAATTGTAACCTGTATTTGGTGCAAAAGACATGGGTTTTATCATAATTGACGCTAGTAACTCTTCCATGGTTATGATTTAGTCACCTGTATTAATTTGTAATTGTTGCACTGGCACTTTAAATTTAGGGGTAGCACAAAGCAGCGCGTCATGTGATCAAGGCCTTTGGAAGGCCGAAACGCGTTATGGCGGTGGTGCGTGGCAGCAAAATAAACTGAACTTAGCACCAGAAACCTTGGGTCCGTGTTCGTCTTTTCCAGGGGAAACTGGAGGTTTTGAGACGAAGCCAACGATATATATATATATATATATATATATATATATATTTTTTTATATATATATGTATATATACACATTGTTTTTATTTTTTTATTTGTATGTGTACCGTATGGCTAGCTGCCAAGTTTGCCCAAACACACTGCCTACAGCCCTGCTGCACTCAACCCACTGTGGGTGCCAAACCCAAGCAAACTGGCCTTTGGGGAGGCTCTGTGCTGAACACTCTGCAGGGGCCACCCCCTGCTGCTCAAGGTCATGCATAGCGGGGGTTGGAGGCAGGGCCTTGTATGTGGCCAGACCCCTACCCAACCTGTGACCAACCTGCACCTAACTCGCCACAGTTGCCCAATCCCCACTGCGGCCAACTCCTGCAGCAGCTAACACTAACAGCAGGGCATTAAGTGGGCCGGGTCTCACCGGTGCTGAGCTCCGGCAGTTTTTTAAAGGGGGCCTCGAAACGGGTCTCTATCAGGCTCTGTATTGTGCCCTGGCACAGGCGGTCCGTTTTTTCTGGACTGCAGTGACAGCAGGCACATTGATGTGCGCGTGCTCACACTGCTCACTTCCCATTAGTGGAGAAGTTACGGCATGCCGTCGTGCCAGTTGGACCTTGTAGGGAAAGGTAAATCCTTTAACCCCTTCCCTGCGCATGACTGAACCACGCCGTCATGAGCCACGGGCGGCGTGTGCTCATGACGGCGTGGTTCCGTCATGCTGCGGCCGCTCCGCCCACGCGGTACTGATTCCCCGCCTGTGCGGGCGAATTAGTGAGTGGGCGGGGTCGTGACGGAACCACGCCGTCATGAGCACAGCTCGCCCGTGACTCATGACGGCGTGGTTCCGTCACGAGCATGGCGGCGCCACGCTCACCCCCCACCCCCTCAGCGCCGCGGCGGAATTACCGCCGCGGCCAAGGGGTTAAAGAGAGTCATTTTCTCTCTGGATTTCCCTTCTTGAAATTCAGGAGCAGCAACATTGTCGTGGCGTCACCAGGGCTTTAAGTGGAAGCTTTTTCAATATTATATACAAGCCATAGTTGCTGCTTATTTATCTTATGCAACTAACAACCATTGACAAAGCCAATAGTCCTGACTAGTTGTAGGTTGTAGGAATTACTTGTTGTATCATATATCTGAAAGCAATGACAGAAACAGAAAAATACAAGTCGGGCGGCACACTATGCTAAGCACAGATTTTGAGCTTGGTGTTTTTGACCCACGCCCTTAATTACATTGGCCACGCCCCTTTGAGAGAGCCCCCGTTTTTTCATCCTACTTAAAGCCCTGACTAACAGGATCTGGGTTTTGTATGTTTTGTTCGGATTAATGACTCCTTTCATAGGATTTGCAGGTCCCCACTAGCTTGTGGAGCTGTGCTGGACCTTCCATTTGTTCCACAACCCTGGTTTAAGACAAGCAGTAGACATGAAAGGACCAACGTTGCCCCAAGAATCTTGCCGGGGTTAGCAGTCTTTTGCCCACGAGGCTTGTGGTGAATTTCTGCCCTCAGCCAGCATTCGCATATATCAGGGGATGCACTGGCGCAAAATATCTAGCCCTGAATCCATGAGCCCGGTGGGAATTTAAAAAAAAAAAAAATTCTTTATTGTTATTCCCCTGGACCTGGAGTCAATGTGTACTCACTCTGCCTCCGTATCTCCTTTTTCTCCCATGATGTCTGGACTTGGTCTTCGGGTCAGTGATTGCGGCCGCAACATTTTTCTCCAATTTGCGGTCAGCCGCCCAGAGATTTGGTTCCAGGAACCCGACTTAGGGTTTGCAGAACCGAAAGGAATAGTGGGAGAAAATGTCATGTCTCATATTTCACGGCTCTTTGTGAAATATAGGTTCTAATACCACTTCATTTTGTTCAATAAAAGCTCCAAAACACATGTACATGTTATTGCAAAATTAACACCCACTGAAAACGTTGCTCCATATTTATATATATATATCTATATATATATATATACACAAAGATGTCAGTGGGATTTCCTATTACAGTGGGTGCAGACAGTTTCAAAAGTACTGACTTACTTCAGTTAGGCTACCTTTTTAAAAAAGGAGAACATGACACTATAAAATGTTAACACCCAGACTTATCCATTGTCTTTTATTGCGTGTTGTAGTGTGCTCGAGTAAGGTTCAGGCTTTTACACGATGCTATGATGTTATTCTTTTTTAAAAAAACGTAAGTTCTGTATTCTGTTACCATTGTAACTTTAACTGCTTCCACTTTTTTCACTTAAAGGTGGTGAATGAGTAAAGTAGTGCTAGATAGTGTACAACATAGACTTGACAGTCAAAATAGGTAAATTTTCAGCGTTCAAAGTGGTTAAGATGTAGATGTGTAATGTTATTTTTCTTTGATGAATTTGCCTTCTTTTATGCTCTAATAAAGTATAAAAGTGATAGATGGAATGCTTGAATAAATCTCAGCCACTGGTCGGGCCGCATTCCAATCCATTGTTATTTTGCACACCATGTCACTTCAGTTTGGACCCAGTCATATGCAAATCAGTCTTCACCCTGCTCCAATCGGAACAGTAGAGTCCAAAAGCAACCCAGGAGCAGATGAGCCCATAACTAGGGTGAAACCCGCCCTGGGTTGCTTATGTGCCAGTTCACCTGGCCTGGCAGTTCGGGCTTGTTGTGGGCCCCCGGCCCACATACTAGATTAATAACGCACACAGAGGCATGCTTAGGGTGTTGGTAACTGGCCCGAGCACGTGCACCCGGGCCCTTTTATTAACAGGCTCACGTCACTCGTGACGCCTGTGAGGGATGCGTGTGGGGGTGCAAGTGTGCCCACTCCCATAGGGGAGTGGCTACTAAATCAGTGCCTGTCGAGACACTAGAACGTGTCTCTCAGGACACAACATTCCTCCAAAATTTTAATAAAAACAAAGGCTCCCTAGTCCAACCTGTAGGGAGAAACAACAAAGGAATATACACCACAGGGTCCATCAGCTTCTCGGGTCAGGCATCCGAAAGACAGCAGACCAGGACTGGCGACTCCGACTGTAGCAGGGCAACCTCAGCGGGTACTCATAATTTAACCCAGGGTGGCCCAGGACACGAACACCGGTTTAGAGATGCCAGCTGCACTCTGGTAGTGGGCCAGTGGACACATGTCTCTTAGTCCCAGGTAGCTTCCGTCCGCTGACCTGGATGATGGTGCGTGGTGTGTAACAATAGTTCATTAACTAGGTGCGTCAAGATCATGGTTGGAGTCCATGGTGAAAGTTCACAGGATTATTTCTGGATTGCCTTACGTCTCTCTTCGGCTGTCTTGCTGTGTCCGGTGACCTGTCGGTGGGGCAATGTCTCTTCCAGCTCTCCCGCCTGGGGAGGCCCTTCTTCGGGCTTGCCACAGAACTGCTGGTAGGCTATGATGGGGCTGCGTGTGTGCCGGCTGGGGGCAGCTGCAAACCACCGAGGAGCCAATAGCCAGTCTCTCGCACAAACCTCAAGGGTGTATGGGTCTTGGTCAGGACATGCTCTTGCTGCCGCAGTTCAGGTTAGCGGGTAGCCTCGGAGTTTCTTGTTGGCTAGTTTGGCAACAGTGTAGGACTCCAATCCATTTGTCTTCGAGATGGTGTCGGTAGACGCACTTGATGAGGACTGGCATGGTGGCATTGCCAGCCATGTGTTGAATCTGGACGATGGCGGGTGACGGCTTGCCTTGATGGATGCCGGCATCTAGTGTAGAGTCGATCACCTGAGGCAGGGAGTGGCCAGGTACCTCCATGTTCTCTGGGGAGGCACTTGCATTCATGTACTTGGACTTCTTGGGCTGTTGGGACTTTGATGACGGAGGAGTGATGAACACGCTGAGAAACGTAAAGCTTGAGACTCGGTTCACGCAGGCTGTGCGGCTTACTCTCGGACTCCCGCTGTGCGGTTGCCAGTTCCTTCTCGGATTATCCCCCTCTTCCCTTGCTGTCGCTGTATCAGGACTCACTCCTGTTGTAGCTTGAGTTTTCTTCATCGTCCGGCCCTGCCACTCACGATTTCCTCTACTGACCTCAGCTGGTTGTCCGATTCTTGGTGCAGACCCTCCGGTCACACTTCCACATCTCTTGCTGAGTGCAGTGTCATGCACATGGCACTGATGACATAGCTGCCATTGGTAATACCAAAAAGGGATCCTAGGGTCTGTTTTCAAAATAGAAAGAAAGTGGTCAAAAGTACTATTAAATTACTAGTGACTATACTCACAGTCTGGCTGGGGAAATTCCCTATCAGACGAAATCTCACTCACCAAGGTGACATGCTTCATACATATTCTCCTCCCAAAGGAAATACTAATTCCTTTGAGGCTGTAACCTCCTCTCTGAGAGGAGGAGTCTGGGATGCTTTGATTATAGAATGTCACTAAATGACCATAGGATTAGCAAAATACTGTGAGTGAGCGCAGCGCAAAAAAACAGAAGTGAATGTGATGTTGAAACTGGCTAGAGGGTGCACAGAAGCTAATTTTATTCTAAAAGCACTCGCTGTCAGGATTAAAACAGTGCACCAACGGTATGAATTTAGATCGCGCTAATATGGTGAAAAATTTTTCACCATATTAGCGCGGTCTAAATTCATACCGTTGGTGCACTGTTTTTTAATCCTGACAGCGGGTGCTTTTTAGAATAAAATTAGCTTCTGTGCACCCTCTAGCCAGTTTTAACATCACATTCACTTCTGTTTTTTTGCGCTGCGCCTTCACTCACAGTATTTTTGCTCATCCTATGGTCATTTAGTGACATTCTATAATCAAAACATCCCAGAGCTCCTCCCTCTCAGAGAGGGGGTTGTAGCCCTCAAAGGAATTAGTATTTCCTTTGGGAGGAGAATCCCATATGATGAAGCATGTCACCTTTGGTGAGTGAGGGATTTCGTCCTGATAAGGGAATTTCCCCAGCCAGGACTGTGGGGTATAGTCACTAGTAGTTTAATAGTACTTTTGACCACTTTTCTTTCTATTTTGAAAACAGACCCTAGGATCCCTTTTTGGTATTAGTAGTTTAAGTAGGGGACATGATCCTTAGCAGGTCTTTAAATTTCCCTTGGACTCTCCATGTCGGAATCGGCATATTGTTATAATAGCTGCCATTGGGCCTGGACGACAGGTGGCGATGATTAACTAGGAGAGGAAGTTTCTGGATGGACGTCGTAGCCACGTGACTGCCTCTTCTGAATCTTGTCTTGCACCTCTGGCATTTGCGGTCAGGAGCAGGGATGCCACTCGACTCGAACTGCCGACACTCGGGCTGGACGGTCTCACTGTGAAGCGATGGGAGCAACGCGGTTTGCGCTTGCAGCGGCTTACGTGTGGTTCTCCCTTGGTGCTGTCGCCAGGTCCGTCGGTCCGCCTTGGTGGCTGTCTGGTGTCTTTGGAGGTGTTCTTGGCTTGTGTTGCTACAAGTCCTCGTGCTTCTCCTCTCGTTGTCTTTGATGCACCTGCGTTTGTCCAGCTCTTCTGGGTGACAAGATTTCCACTCTTCTTCTTCTTCGGGTGCAATGACATGCACCATGTTCTAACACGGCCAATGGGGCCGTTGAACTTCAATGGTCTCCGGAGCACTCAGGCGAACCTTCAGTCGCTCTTCTTGGCTGCATGGCGAGCAGCCACCCATCTTGGGTGCTCCTTCTTCAGGCAGCTTCTTGACGCACCTACTCCGGGCGTACCCTCTCCAGGGAATGGCTTCCACAGGCAGGGGTGAGCTGTGGCGTCTTGACGCTCCTACTCCGGGTGTTCCCTCTCCAGGGAATGGCTTCCACGGGCAGTAGTGAGCTAGTGGTGGCGGCTGGCCACTTGTGGTGTGCGACTCTCCTCTCGCCTGTCTTGGGTCACTGACGACTCTTTCTTGAGGCAGTGTGAGGGAGGACACTGTGATGCTTTTTGGCCCCTTCCTGGGTCCATTGCTGTTGCTTCTGCGGAGATGTATGGGACCTCCCTGCTGATTCCAGCAGTGCTTCTTTCCTTTGGAGAGGTCTCTTGTCCTCCTGGGTATTCGTGCTTCTGGTGGTCTGCGCAACCACTTCTTCGTCTTCCCTCTGGTTGCATTGCTTCGGCGCTCTTCTGAGTGTTTTTGTCACGCACCTCGGACGGCGCATGCTTCTTCTTTGCTTGGGCGCCCTCTTCTGGCACCGGGCGTGCCTGCTCCTATTCCTTGCGGTGGTGATCATTCACCGCCAGGGGCGTGTGGCGCGCTTTCTCACTTATGGTGGCGTTGGGCAGCTGCTGGTGGTGCGCGCTCTGCACCAGTCTTTCTTGTGGAACTAGGTGGGAACAGCTGGCTGAAAGCTTTGTGCTTCCTGAGGCTCCTTGTGGGGCTTAACAGTCTCACCACTCCAATGCGACAGACATGAGTTGGTGCCCCGTCAGGCAGTGCTGGGGCTACTATGCAGTGTCTGCTGGCGCCGTGCATGCCCACTT
The DNA here is from genome assembly GCA_963921515.1 of Calotriton arnoldi. NCBI lineage: Eukaryota > Metazoa > Chordata > Amphibia > Caudata > Salamandridae > Calotriton > Calotriton arnoldi. The sequence goes on along the minus strand of CAWUFW010023674.1, from coordinate 59,324 downwards.
TTCTCTAGTGGTGGTGGGCGTTCGCATCTTGGGGGCGTGCTGCGCTGTCTTCTTTTCCCAGGGATGTTGCTTGTCCACCTGCGGCCTCTTTTCTCTGGCCAGCATACATGCAGTGCTAAACCTTACTCGACTTGCTTCTGTGGCGAAGTGCTGGTAGCGCTTGACACTGTGCATAGTCATTTTTCTTGGGTGACTGCCGGCAATCAGGCTTTCTGAGACACTGTCTCTTTATGGCGGCGGTGGCTGACTACCACTGAGTGCCATACCATGCTCTTTTGGCTAGCCCTTGCTTCTAACCCCTTTCTTTTTCAGGCTTGGCTAGGGTACTGTCCTTGTAACCAGGGCTGTTGTTAGAGGCAGAGTCTCATGCTGGGGAAATCACAGGGTGCAGTCAGTGTTTGCAGTGTATTTTATTTAGCGGGTGCAGTACCGCTAATCGGCCACTAGATGGCATCACAGTGTTCTTCTCTTGGTGCGGGCCCCGGCAGCTGCTCGGGCTGGTGTTGCGGAATACTGTCTCAGAAAACACCGGGCGGCTGCTTGTTGTAATCCTGTACTCTGCTAATGTATTGATTACAACCTTGCTGTCACAGGCATGAAGGGAAAAAGGCCAGTTTCTTCGTAGGAAGGCACGCGGTGCCGGCTGATGGGTTTCTCCTGCGGCGGTAGGCACACGTGGTGATGCAGCTCCCGTCCTCTTGCACCTTGCTGGCAACCAGCCGCACCTCAGCTTTTCCCCTCCAATGCCAATGGCGGCGGGTAGGCAGCCCGTGGGCCACAACGGCTGATGAACACCGATGCGGGGGCGGAGCAGGGCAACCGCAGCATGACCTTCCGGGTGAGTGTTTATTTCTTTATTTGTTTAGGCCGGCGGGCAAGGTCTCAGTTGCAGGTCTCCTCCCCAAGTGGAGGGTGCCTTCATTTGCTGCGGAGCGCTTCACTGCTCCTGTTCCGCGGCGCTGGTGCAGCAGGAGGCACGGAGGCTTTGATGCCACTGTGCTGGGCAGCTGAGGGCAGTTTTCTCTCCTTCCTGATGCAATCTCTTGCGGCAACCGTTGCTAACTTCGGGCCGCGCGGGGGCTGGAGACGTGAATCGCGGTCTCTCCTGTTTGTCGATCACGGCATGCGGATGAGGCGCCTTACCTCCCAACCGACAAGGCTGCAGGGGACGACCAGGCTGCAGAGGTGCGTGTGCCGAAGCAGCATGTTTGGCATCTGCGATGATGCGCTTGGGTGACGTGTGTGTCCCGCTATACTTTTCTCCCTTGCAGGTGGCAACGTCCGCTCTGGCCGATCTCACAGCTATGCTCAGGGGTTGTGGGGCTGCTCCCTACCACGCTTGGTGCGGGCTGTGCCTCACCTCCATGAGGTCAAGGGACGCCTCCCTTGTTCGGCGCCGGTTTCTTAAGGTGCTGCCTCCTCTTCGGGCTGGCGGGTGGCAGCGGGGCATTGGAGTGTGGAAGACGAGCCTTCTCTTCCCTCTCCTCTTCTGCAGTCAGAAGCTATCACAATCACAGCAGGCTTAGGGGAGCTTTATGCCCTTGCCACTATTCCCCACCACCAAACACGAGACAGCCGAGGCCGCACACGTGGGGCTCGACCCCCTCGTCGCCAATGTTGTGTTGTGGCCCACATACATACATACTAGATTAATAACGCACACAGAGGCATGCTTAGGGTGTTGGTAACTGGCCCCGAGCACGTGCACCTGGGCCCTTTTATTAACAGGCTCACGTCACTCGTGACGCCTGTGAGGGATGCGTGTGGGGGTGCAAGTGTGCCCACTCCCATAGGGGAGTGGCTACTAAATCAGTGCCTGTCGAGACACTAGAACGTGTCTCTCAGGACACAACAGGGCTGCAATGTTCCGATTGGAGCGGGGTCAAGACTGATTTGCATATAGCTGTGCCCAAACTGAGGTGACTTGGTGTGCGAAATGACGATGGACTGGGATGCAGCCCGGGTAATTACCGGTGGCTGAGATTACTTCAAGTATTCCATCCATCAGTTTTATGTATACTTTCTTTCATGCTCCGTTCACTTCGAAGAAGGGTTCTGTACATTTGTAGGTCCACATCTGCGTTTGTTTTTCCAATGCACGTTTGTTAACAACGATATATATTCGGTGGGGAAATTCGCTTCAACAAATGTACGTTTACTAAAACAAAGCGCATCTGTTTCACTGAATGCAGACGTTCTGAAGTTCCGCGTAGTAAACAAAGTGTGTTTCAAAAGTTACGATGAGAGGATATGGATTGCACGTTGCCTTTGTTTCATAAAGCAGGGGCCGCCTACTGCCTTTCCCTTATGCACACGTGGAAATGTAATGAACGCCCCCAAAAAGCAATGCAACACTCCCGCAGGTGTTTTTAGGACAAGGATTTATGGGGCATATTAGCAAGACCGGCGATAAAATTATCGCCGCTTTAGCGGCAGGAAACTGCCGCTAAAACGGCGATAATGGGCTTAATAATATGCGTTATGGAATTCCAATAGAGCCCAGGTTAGATGTGCAGGACATCTAACCTGGGCTTCTATTGGAATTTTATAACGCATATTAGCAAGCCCATTATCGCCGTTTTAGCGGCAGTTTCCTCCCGCTAAAACGGCGATAATTTTATCGCCAGTCTTGCTAATATGCCCCTATATTTCTGGGATCCACGTGTTGCTTTGTGCGGCCTTGTTGCTTATTGTGCATGTATAATTTTTTTCCAGATCCTCACTGAGAATGACTTACTTAGTTCTGCCAATGAGAAAAACATGGATTAATCTATTCCTTTTTTAAACTCTTTTTTTGGAGAGCGGCAGAATCCGTTTTCATTTTTTGAAGAACACCCATGGTACAAGGAAGTTCTAACATTTGCTGAAATTTGAGGCAGTTTTGAGCTATTTCCATTTTCATGTTTTCTGTGGAGAACCCCTTGTTTACAAAGCGGAGTGAACATAAACGTCCAGTATACCAATGTTAAACAACCCCTTTTTAATTAATAATCAACATACTATAGGCGTGTAAACATATTTCATTTCCATGAGAAGGGACGTACTCAAAATGTGCTGAACTTTCGTGACAAAATACCAAAGTTATACGAAAATCTCGAGGTATATTAGAAGCCCACGTTAGTAATCATCGCCGTTTTAGCGGCAGGAAACTGCCGCTAAAACGGCGATAATGGGCTTGCTAATATGCGTTATAGAATTCCAATAGAAGCCCAGGTTAGATGTCCTGCACATCTAACCTGGGCTTCTATTGGAATTCTATAACGCATATTAGCAAGCCCATTATCGCCGTTTTAGCGGCAGTTTCCTGCCGCTAAAACGGCGATAATTTTAACGTGGGTCTTGCTAATATGCCCCCACGTTTTAGAATTCCAATGGGAAAATATAAAGTAACCTTAGCTATACTACCGCCATATATTTAAATAATGTGTCTGTGTGCTTTACAAGTTTGGCTGCATTTCTTGTACAAACATTAGCGATTTCAAAAACCTCAAAATCGAGAGAAATATTTTATAGTGTTGATTACATACTTACAAATGAAAAATACAATGGGGCGCTAAGTGAAGTCCAGAAAGATCCTTTAAAAATGTAAGTTTGTTTGCCTTGCTCTTTGTTGTTTTTTTTGTTTTTTTTAAACAGGTTAGTCTGTTCCCATTCATGGCTTTCTTCTGCCCTCTAGTGGGACACTGCTACGATGCCTATGTTCGCACAGCGCTTTGAGTGACAATACGGTTCACTTCTGTTCTTGTCGGCCACAACATACCCTTCCTATTACAGCATGAATTTTGATAAGCCCATTAGCCAGTCGACCAGCTAGGAGAATGCCTTTCTCGTTTGATGGCAATACAACGAGGAGTAATATATTTTAATTTAAACACCATAAACCTATTGAGTGCTTAATTAACTTTAACTGTCTTTAGGGGAATGAAGCCAATTTGAGGGGGGTCAAAAGGAGTTGTTTCAATATCAAACAGTTTTACAGAGACAATCCATTCATTCGTCCTCCAGCTACTGATTAACACACAAAATTAACATGTTAGTAAAAATTCATATGCAGGCCCTTGGGGAAATTAAGATGCACATGCACACAGCACGATTAGCACAACTATTGTTTTCTCCGAACAATATAATTTAATGGGTTTTTGGAATCACAGAAAAAGAGACCCTGCTCGAGTTCGCAATAATTATTCATTGGGAAGCTTTGAAATAGAGAAAAGATTTCAAAGACAAGCTCGACTGAATGGCAGTCTCGAACGTGGCACCTCAGCAGTATTTTTCAGCTCTGGTCTTTGGTCAGAATATTGCACTCATTCACAACAAATAAATGGACGTTACATTGTAAATTCTTTATTTTAGAAGCCTCAAAGGGACAATGCGTGTAGAATTTAGTCAACCGGAGCAAAAACTCCCTCAGACATATTCTAAATATGAAATAAAAACCATGAGCTAGTAGAGAAAAAGTCTGATAGAAAATTAGGAAGAAAACATTTTTATTCTGCTGTCTTTTTTGTTGCTGAAATTAGCAGCACAAAAATTTCCGATTGAAATTTGGCACCCACCGAGGCAGACACGTCTGGCACGGCAAGCTACAAATTAACAGCGAGCTCTTTTTGCGTCGGAGGATAGAATAAATTGTTGGTGCCGTGATATATTTCTTTGAACTGCAAATGTTGTTCGAAACCCCCATTAAAACAAAGCTGAACAGTGAGCATCTTCTATTATCCGCGTTTCAAACTGAACGAGGAGAGAGTTCTGGCAAGTTCACCCTGCTCCGAAGATGTTAACAAACACCAGGCCCATAATTGTCACTTAATGGGTCAGAAAACAAAAACAAAACTGTCTCAGTGGTGTCGCCTGTTTTCAATAGATCACACTTATTTTCCCCTTCATATTTAGGGAATATAATTATGACTTCACCAGGTTAAGCAGAAGAGTAATCACACACATCTGATATTCGCCACACTGCTAATCCTTTGAGTCTAGCGTCTGTCTGCTCAAGCAGCGCTTCTGGCTTCGGTGCTTTTTATTCAACTTATTTCTATGTGATTCCCCCATGGCATATAGAGTGGCCCATTAAGGGGCTGTGTTTGTCACAGTCACAAAATGGCTGCCAAGTACTGCTGAGTGCGGGGCAAACGTGTGTTTTGTTAGATGCAGGCTGTACGAGGCATAAAGACGGGGGCGGTAATGAAAGAGGAGGCTACGGGCGCCTGTGAATAAGCATCAAACTTGAACACAAATAATCAAGTGGAGTGACCTCGCGGAACAATCCGGCCGCAGCAGAAAAGGATTTGAAGTGGCTCTCCAATCCCCGCGCCGCAATTCAGTGCGTGTAATGAGTTGGGCAAATGGGCAGCCGCATAAAACCGAAGGGAGGCCTGGACGAAAATCACCGTGGTGTGCGTTTCCATATAGATGGTGGCGCGACCTCATCGTGACCTCTGCTCGCTGGAACCTCGGACAGGAAATGTTGAACATGATGATCAAAAACACTCTCCTCCAACACACCCCCAGTCAGTGGTGGCGGGTTAAACGAATAGCACTGGTTCCATTCTATCAACAAATTAAAATACCTGTGAATTATAAGGATTTCTAGGGAGCATGGTCTCTCAGCTAATTCTTTCATCACTTACAAAATCTGCAGTCCTTTCTTTATGATGTTGACTCCACTTCTGAGACAAAACAGACCTCTCTACTCTAGACTCCCAGCATGCTTTAAACTTTTTTTTCTGTCTCCTTGGGGGAGGATGTTCTCAGTCTGCCGTCTCTGTTCAACTGAGGCCCTGTCTTCCCCTCGGTATCTGCCCCCCTGGCTCAGGGTCATTTCAGGTGACCAACACGGGATTCATTCCTCCAACCCTTGTAACTGGGAGTAGGCTCATCAGAAGCAGAACAGGGACAATGCAAAAGGATTGCTTGAATTACAGTGGGAGCCCGGAGGTTCCAGGGCTCCAGGTTTGCTGACACAGAAGTGTTAGGACTCAAAAGGAGAAATGATTCAGGTACAACACTGCTCTTGGATAGCTTCTAGGCAGTGGATCTGCCAACCCTCTCTCATTGGCACCACCTCCTTGGCTAGGTACAGGTGGTGATTGAGGATTGTTCCGTCAACCTCTTCAGGGAATTGGTCAGCATGACCTGAATAGGATGTCTCCTGCCAGAGCTCTTGTAATCTAGCCTGTATTTGCAGTTTGAGTTGAAGCGATAAGTTGAGGACGCAGGTATGGTGGACCAGGTTTGCCAAGATTGGGAGGCGGGTCCCTAGGTGAAGTCTGCCCTCTGTGATGATGAGTGCATGTACGTAGGTTCATGATAGAGCTGTCAGGTCCAGGAGTCTGGCAGCTGGATTAAGAGGAAGTTGGCTGAACGCAAACAAAAGGGCCATGGAGCATGATAAGTTTGATGATGTTCCTGTTAAGTGCTTTTAATGTGTTTTTACATCTTTAGAAGAGATTAGCATCATAGTTCGCTGTCCCTTCTGTTTCCCGCATATCTTCCTAATCTGTGCAACTCAGCTACTGCATGGGCTTTTGCCCTATCTATAAACTTGCCTGCATTTCCACCCATCTACTGGTAATTCAGAGAGAGACCAACATTTGCCTTTGCCTCTGCCTGATGTCCTCCTCTGTCCCCTCCCCTTTCGGGTATCCTGGGGTCACCATTTTGCCATCTTGCGGCTTCAGAGTCATAAAGCTGACTCTACACCTCCCTCGTTATAAACACAGACCCCAGTTCTTTCCACAAGTCTAGATTTCTTCAATGAGCCATCGAGGTCTGGTTACCAGGATGCCTGACCGAGTGGCAAACACAAGATGATGGACGGAGTGTTGAAACTTTTCAACCACTCACCCCCAGTCAAGAGATCTGGGTTGAATCCATCGTTCTTTTGTTCACTATGCCATCCCAGTTTGGACCCAGCCATATGGAAATCAGTCTTGACCCTGCTCCTCATGGGAACAGTCCAGCCTGAACTGCCAGGCCAGGTCCTCCCTGGATTGGAAACAAACATCCTGGGACCGGTTTTGGGGTATCACCCCTCATCAGCCAGGGTAGCTTGAATCCAGTGGCGCAGCGAGCAAGGGCCTGCGTCTGGTCATACCCTTGGCCACTTAGGGCGAACATAGCAAACACAACAATTGTCTTGGCAGCTCCAGTTGATGAGACCATTTTGACTAGTGGGAACCACCACCAGAAGATACTTGCCCGATTCAAGTGGGCCAAAGAAGGCTACCCCTACCCGCTCCCACACTCTCAATGGGAGTTCCGACATTTCCTGGGGTAGCTGTCTCATAGCTGGCAATAAGAACATGCATGTGGCTGAGGATGTGTATGTGTAGGTGGATTAACATCTACAGCGGCTGGCTTTGAAGCTGGGGAACCAGGTTCGAGTCTGGCGAGCGGATCAAACATCCTGTGATTCTGGGCAAATCACTTAATCTCGCCGTGCCTAAAAAATGAATGTGCCCATCTGTAATGCAACTGGTGCTCATGTAAAGCACTCTGATACCTTTGGGTTGAGTTCATGCTATATAAAACTGCAAAAAAAAAAAAATAGGTGGCATTTCAGTCTCCACCATGGCATCTAGTCCTGGGAATCGTAGTCTTTCCCAGAGGGCTCTTTTGGTGGTACCTATCCCTCGATGCCCTTTGTGCACCAGATCAATGGGTTGTTTGTGTAGGCTCTTGGAGAACACCATGCTGTATTTTCTTAGTATGAGTCCCTCTTGTGTGACTGCCAGCTCCTCTCTGACATTTTGAAAGGCTTGAATCTCTTCAGGGTTGCCACCTCAGTCTTTGCTGTGCTTCCACTTGCGCATGTCGGTGAGTCGTGAGATGAACGCAAGATCTTCATCTTCTTTTGTGGTGATGACAATTTGAAGGATCTAGAGTGCAGGAGGTGTGTGGTGCTGACTCTGACTTATAGGTATTCTACGGCTATGAACGAGTGTCGTTTTGAAGATTGCAACCGTTGTCTAGAGAAGTAGTTGGCAAGATTGTGCTCCTTGCCGGCATTGTGGACAATAGTATAGTCATATTCCTGTAGGTGTTTTATCCAATGCTCAATTGTGGGTGACATTTTGGCTTTGGGATTTCCAAATATGGTGAGGAGGGCCTGGTTGTCGGTGATGAAGGTGAATCGTTTTCCATAGAGGAATATGTGGAAATGCTCGCAGGCCCACACCACTGCAAGACTCTCCTCTCAGGTTGGGAGTAGGCTTTCTCTGTGTTGGAGAGGCTTCTGCTGGCATAGGCGATGACATGGCACTTGACCTCCAGAATGTTGGGCCAAGATTGCTCAGAGTCCACCAGTTTATCATCTACAGTCACCTCCGTGGCCAGTTTAGTATTGAAGTAGGCCATAACAGTGGCCTTTGCGACAGCAACTTCGATTTGCTGAAAATTGTGGTTGCACTCTGGCGACCATTAGAAGTCTACTTTCTGTCTCGTGATGTGACAAAATAGGGGGCTTATGGTGGCATAGTCCTGTATATACTTGGCGCAGTAGCTAGCCACACCAAGGAAAGAATGGAGCATGTTAATGTCCCTTGGTGGGCCTGCAGTCGTGAGAGCAGCAACTTTGTCTGGATCGGGTGTCATCCCTTCTTCCAAGAACAGCTGCCCAAAGAACTTCAGTCTGGTCTTATGGAACTCGCATTTTTCAGCATTGAGGGTGAGTTCCGCCTCGCTAAATAGGTGGAACGTTTTGTGCAGTGCTACATAGCGTATTTTATGTGTGTCCCAAAAGATCAATATGTCGTCACTGTAATTGAATGTATTGGGTACTGGCTGCATAACTCGGCAAATGACATCCTGGAAGATTTCGGCAGCCAGTGACATGCTGAAGTGAAGCCTCTTGTACCGGAAGAGTCCCAGGTGTGTATAAAAGGTCGTAATGTAATGGCAGCTTTCTTCAAGTTCAATTTGATGATTTCCCTTGTTCAGGTTGAGCTTGGAGAAGAGTTTCGCTCCAATGAGCTGGGTGATCATTTCTGCGATGTGTTGGCCCGGGTGACGTTCCTGTTCTAAGGCCTCATTTGGCTGGTGAATGTCAATACAGATCCGGACTTCACGTTTTCTGTCCTTCTTGGGGACTGCAATGATGAGAGAGACCCAGAGAGAGGGGCCTTTGGATGGCTAATTCATGTCTAGTCGAAAGAAGGTGCTATTTTCTTTATCCGCAGCTTCTTGCAGTTAAAATTGCAACTCTCCAGTGGCATTGTGCTACTGGGCGAATGCTTTCATTGATGTGGAGGTGGATGCGAACATCTTTCAATTTACCTAGGCCACTGAAAAGAGTGGGGAGTCGGTGAATGATGGCTTGTCTTGTCTCAATGTGGAAGCTGGTGAGATGAGGCCCATCTCGGCAGCTGTGGTGAAACTCAGGAGGCAGGCCTTGGACGCTTTGCCTTGGAGCATATGTATCGGTGCTTTGACGGTGTTCTGACCATGAGTTATGGTTGTTTTGAATGATCTGTTGCTGTTTAGGCGTTTGGATGCAGCCCACATATAGACCTTGATGTCTGACTGGGTGAGCTTTGGGATGGGGCTGAGTTCGTTGAAGCAGGTGAATGGTATCAAGTTGATGGATACCCCATTGTTGATGATGAATGTATTGAATTGGCCATTCATTTTCAGGTGGATGACTGGGCAGTTGCTGGTGGTTTTCTGCAGTTTCACTTGGTGAATTGTTTCATTTTCTGAGTGCGCCTCCAAGAGTCCCAGCCGGGTGGCTAGCCAGGGGACTCTGGGAACTAGTGCCTGGGACTCCGGGATGTGGAATGTGATGGGAGCTTTCTGCCCCTTGTGACTGACAGTTATTGGCAAGTTCGTGATGCAGTGTTTTGGCGTGTCTTCAGCCCACATATTAATTTTCAGTTGAGTCTTAGCCAGCTGCGGGCGATGACATAGCCCACTAAGCGGCGTCTGCCTATAACATTAAGTGGCGCACCACTATCGATTATGAAGTCCATCTTATGGCCACTCAGCGTGAGCTTGACAGTGGGTTGCAGGCCCACATGTCTACAGGTAGACATCATTAGGCAGTATCCATCCTCCTCGCTATCACTGGGTGTGGACACAGTGGACTGTGAGGAGGGCCAGGTGGGCAGCTGCCATCTGACTATAGCTGTGACGCACCGCACGTGGTGTCGCACTTTTTTGCCAGACATGTGGTGGCGTCTGTTCTCACTGTTTGTCTGTGTCCTTCATCTACTGCTATCGTATGGGGCTGTTTTACTTGGGAGTGGCAGACAGATTTGAAGTGGTTTTCCTTCCCCCAGTGGTTGCACAGTTGTCCAATGACCGGGCACTTTCTGTGGTGGGGTTACGCCAGGCCGCATCTATAGCAAGTGTTTGAGGTTTCTGATGGCAACAACCTATGTTTATCTCTGCGCACCCGGAGTTTGCTCCTTATGACCAGAATGGTGTCTTCAGTGGTTGTGCCAGCTTCCATGGTGGCTGCTTGTTTTTCAGCGCATTCTTCCGCACGGGTTGCAGCTAGCATTTTGTCGAGGGAGTGGGGTTCTCTAAGAATGTGTCTTCGGAAAGCTTCTGATTGGCAGCCATTGAGGATCCTGAGGTGCATGGCTTCTTCATTGTTAAATTCATTGAAGCGGTAGTACTTGAGGAAGCCTTCTAGGTGCTCTACGAAGTCCTCCATCAATTCTCCTGGATTATGACGGGCTTTGTTGAATGTGTATCTCTCATAATCCATGTTAGTGATTGGGTCAAACTTCTTAGTGAGCTCGTCTTTTACTTTCTGATACGTGGTGGCATACACTTTTGGCATCTTCTAGAGCGTCTCTTTGATGCCATCTCCAGAGGGGTTCTTGAGGTACCTGATCACCTTGGCCTCATCCGGTTCATCTAATGCCTCAAAGAAGTGATCAAATTTTTCAATCCAGTCGGTCTACTGTGCCCCAATGTTGTGTTTTTTGGATGTATTCAACTGGGGTGGTGGCTCTAAGAAAGCAGTGGCGTTGTATCTAGTCCTCCTGTCTGCGAACATGGTGTCACGAGGCCCATAGGGGTATTGTCGTCTTCCCTATGTTAACATGAGCACATTGCTGCCTGTCTCCTGCTTTGCGCACTTTACTATACAAAATTGTTTGCTTGTGCTACTCTGAAACTTTTACATAGAAGTTCTAGAACATGCTGTTGTTTTCGCACCTTGCTCGTTCCTGGGATTTAGTCTGCACATTGTGAACAAGGTCGAACAACAATGCCCCTTGTTATTTGATTCTGGTCAGGCCCTAGCACCTAGACAAAACATGCAGATGCAGCTGTTGCCTGGGAATACGTACTTTGGTCATATGGGGCTACACTGATGGGTAACGGACACTTGGAGAGGGATCTTTTCAGGGAGAAGAGCATGACAGCACCTATGATGTAGAACTACTATCTATAGACTGAGGTACGGGGTCTGCTGATAACACCCAGAGATCTTCTAATATGTAAGCATTTTACTACTATACAAGGGCAGGGAGGTTAGGTTACTCTGTTGTTTATCAGGACAGCTCCTTTTATGCTTTTTGGACTACTTGCTATACTGACCGTATTTGTGTTAGGCATTTTTCTCCTGATTGTGGCACGTATACTGCATACTAGAGCACGCTAGTTAAAATAAACATTTTAAACTGTCTCGTGTTTCTGTCAGATCTTATTGTGGACGTGTACAAGAGCGTGAGTGAAAGGGTGTGTCTTGCAACTGTGATTCCTGAGAGAGTTGGGAGTGTTGTGTAGTGGGGTGTCTAATCACTTGTTCCTCTGTGAGTGAGTAGGAAGGCAAGTGAGACACTATAGCTTGTTGGTCTCGGGCTCATGGGTACTAAGGTGGCAGGATAACTCAGTCCCTACCTACTGAGGTCCCATAATCCCAAGCATAGTTCTGTGATCTTGCAGAATCCATGCAACATGGTGTCCAATGTGGGGGTCTGGTACTTATAGGCGAGACTCCTGAGTAGCTCTTGTGCTTATCCACGATACCCTCTCACCAGGTTACCACAGACATCCGTGGTGGGAGGGCTTTGCCTCCTCAGTTTGTAGGTTACACCTATTTGCAGTAAGGTTTTCAAGCTTGAATTATAAAAGGTTTTTGACCCATTTTGTGCTACAGTTTGGTTTCACTTCTGATCCATATGTAATGGCGCAACCGGTCGGTATTCCGGCACATTGCCGTGTGGCGGTTACACAGCATTTGTTACAGCACTGGGTCCCAAATGCAGGAGCTCCGATGGTTTTTGTAGTTGAAGCGGATCCTGCGTACCGCTTCAAGGTCTTTTATTCCCGGGTCACTCTTCCCGCAGTAGATGCGAATGATAATTTTTTTCATGCTTATATGGTAGCTGCAGCACCTGCCGCGTATCGTCCTTATCCGGTGATTGAAGTTCCTCTTACATCCTGGGAGCGCCAGATTTGGTTTAATGGTGCCCTTCCCCACCCTATGTCATTTTTTTGCATGGGCCCCTTAAGTATTGATGGGGCCACAAGGCCAGTCATAGCTGGTTTTACGCCGCATTTCAATTATCGCAATGCTAATGTGGGGGAAGTATGTTTACTATATGCTCAAGTAGTTCTTCTCTATAGATGCGTAATTCAATTAATTTCTCAGGCTTTTTTGGTAGGTCCGCCTGGAGCTGCCCCCTGGCACCGATACAAGGCGGTGGCCTTGTGATAAGTCCTGTCATGATTAATTCAGTGATGGGCAAACGTCCTCAAAATCATGAGGATGTTCCATTTTGGATAGCTCAGAAGATTGAACAGTTTGATGATGTTTTCCCACACACTACTCCTGTGGAGAAACACCGGATTCTTACTATGTGTTTGCCGAGTGGTCTGATTCCCCCCTTAGCAGACTGCAACACTTTGGGGGGCGATGTTTGCCTCAGTTTATACACTTTGTTGTGGCATCCCCTCCATGAGCGTTCTTCCGAGCGTTCTTAAGCAAGTATAGAATGCACACGGGGCAGGTCCATCCCTGGCATTGGAGATGCTGTTAGTGGGTAATTTTTCCATAGCCTCTGACATGATACTTGCTAACATTAAAGGTGAAGCAGTTTGCTTGTAGGTTCGCCAACGCTTTGAGGCAGTGGCAGCCGCTGATCAGGAACGTCAGTCGCCGATTATTATTGCGGATGTCTATACTAAATTAGGACGAAATAGTTTGGGAGTCAGACCATCTACTCAAGTTCAGAGTAAACCCCCTCAGGACAAGGAGAGACACCCTGTCTTCCCAAAGAAGACAATGGACAAAAATAGGCAGCACCAAAGCCTCGGTCTCGGGCTGGTTCACCACCCCCCGGCGCTTCTGAATGTAGATACAATTTATGTGATCGCTCTAAAATTAAGACACCAGAGAGGTTTCAGGTTCCTGGTCCCCGTTCTCCTCGTTCCTTTCAGGAATCATCGGATCAACAATTTGGCTGGGGTGGACAACAGGATTGCAGGCAAGGAGAGCCCACGCAACAGCAGCGGAACCCGCAGCGCCAGTTTGACATAAACGTCAAAAGGGAGGTACCACCTCAATTTCGACCCCAGTTTCAGAAGAAAAAAGTTGCCGCTTTGACAGCGAAATATGCTCCAGGCAGTGAGAAACCTCCTCCTGGACAGGAGTTGGGAAATAACTCTCCTTGACAGTGTGGCAGAAGTTACCGTAGTGTGCCAGACACTCCACCAGTTTCTGGAGGCGAAAGGAACTGACACTTTTATAACTGTTGAAACCGCGGACACCCACGTGGCTCCCCCAGACAGACTTTATCATGTAAACCTTCAATTTGAGTGTGATATTAAATGCACTGTGAATGCAGTTTTCTGGGACAACTTTACGTTCTCCTATGACATTTTACTGGTGGAGGTTAATTGGGCTCCCCCATTTATCCTTGCTTCTCCTCAAGGAGAGGAGGTAATTCTTCTGTCTTTTTCACAGCATGTCCCAGAAGAGACGAAACAGGCTTATGCTTCGGACTGGGCTCTAGCCTTAGCTCCTGCTTTGTATCGCAATCAGGCTGGTTGGGATAAGGATTCTCCTAAGCATGTTATTCCATTATGATCTACCCTGCAACCCCAACCACAGTATCCCATTAAACGAGAAGCTAAGACGTCTGTTGGTGATGTGCTCACCCAATTGGAATATCAGGGTGTGATCGAGCCCTGTGCATCTTCAATGAATAATCCCCTCTTTCCGATATTGAAACCAATGGTTCTGTTATATTTCACATAGGTAGCCCTATATAGGTCTAGGTAACATCATAACCCTTCACCTACATTCTCTCCTATACTACATACATAACGGATTTGAAGGTCTGACCTTTTACCCAGTTACAATACTACACACAAGTACGTAGGGTTTTTTCCCTGGACACTGGCCTCATAAATTATGCATGAGGATTCTTAGTTTCTTGGAATCACAGCAGGACCATCATCTCCTGCATAATAACTGTATATAGAGTTCATTCCCGATGTCATCCTAAGTCCGACACTGGCACAGCAAGGTAGAACCCCCTGGGATATCTTAGGGTATATAAACACCACATCTTGCTGAGGTAGAGAGAGGAGATCACGACTTCCATGCCGACACACTGACGCAAGACGTTGAGGTTCCTGCATGCAGATACTCCAGCTCGCAGTGGTCTGACATCCCTTACGAGGTGTTCAGCTTGAGACCAGAATGAGGTCCCGCAGTCTCACATCAGGTAATGGAGTTGGCTTTATCCTAGAGGGATTCTTGGCTTTACACCTACTCACATGCTAGGTACACTTAGGTACAACTAGTTAGGGTACATCGTAGGAGTACGCATTTTATTGCCATGTATTTTATATACTCGCCTATATTTATGATTTTAGCAAAATGGTAGAAACCTACCATCTGTTTTCTTTCTTAGTGCTGCTACTCATTTATATATGCTACTGTCTACTGTTGATTTCAGTACACTTATTTTACGCTAGAATAACGACTGTTCAATAAATACTTATTGAAAACGCCCCAACCGTTTATTCTGTGTATCTCTCTGAGAACAAGTGAGCACGAGTGACTGAGCGAAAAGTAAGTTACTGTTTCCACAGTCCTGAGGGATCAGGGTTGTCATGTTCGATAGTTGCCAAGAACTGTTCTCTCCTTGGTAAGAGGAGGTTATAGTGGCATTGCGAGCTAGCTGGTACACAGGCCAACATACCCAGTGGGGGTGTCTGGAATCAGTCTGGACACCAATCTTGCAGTGTATGTTGTCTAAACGCGCAGATCCTATATAGGTCTTATAGGAACTACACAACAGTTCATATCCTATTGTTTTAGACTATAGACATTTGAATAGTTATGTCTGTACCTTTGCGGTATAGAATGCTCACAGTTCAGCATTAGTGAATAATATGGTGCGTAAAAGTATAAAACCACATTAGACATTTCAAATGGTTTTTTCAGTCACACATTGGCTCTGGAGAGCCGTGACTTGACCGCATTTAGCGCTCTCGGATATCAGAGGTGCTATGCAAGATTGCTTATGGGGTATAAGGATAGCCCAGGGGTTTTTGCAGCACATATAGTGTAGCTTTTAAATGAAATTGACCATGATGCTTTTTCATATGTCGATGACATTTACTTACTACTCTACACATAAAGGATCAAAAGGGATCTAAAATGCCAGGGGGTACTGATCCCTTCGAATTAATATCTCACACAAAATATGCCCGGCTATATGTGAAAAAAGAGAAAGTGAACTTAGTGTAATGTCAAAGGATGTGGAGAAGGAGAAATTCTTCAGGCCGAGAACCCTCACTCACCGTTAGGTGACATGCTTCATCATATGGGTTCCCTCCTCCCACCAAGTTGTGGGCTACAACTCCCCGGAGGGAGGAGCTGAGGTGTTTTCTCAAGATGAGCGATGAAAAGAGTGAATGAGGGGCAGAGTGCAAAAAGGTTAATCTAATGGTGATTTAAAATTGTCTCCGTGGGTCCACTGAATCTTTATTAGGTGGTCTGCGGGACAAGGTTAAAAGAGAGGACTAGGGATTAAACCAATATATCCCTAATATCGGTCAACATGTTTCTGCCATGAATCGGTCCCCTTAAAGGGATCCAGCGGCATTCATCAGGACCTTTATTTTAGATAGTCACTCTGCGTATGTGAATAAAAAAATTGAAAATATACTGGCAACCACAGGAATGAGGCAGTCAGGTAGTCAACGACCCAAATTACTTCTTTGGGGTTCGTCTTCCTGTAAACCAAACATAATATTCAAGACTTTACTACCAATCATGCTCTGACATTATCAAATAAAAAGTGACTTAGTCTATATTGGTTTCGCTTACCTACTGTTTGATGTACCAAACCAACTCTCCAAGCTCTAGGTACGTCTCATTGTGCCCAACTAAAAAAGTAAATAAATCACAACATTGTATATACTTCATGTGTGATCGTATCCATACACATTGTATAGTATTCATTAGTGTTATCTAGGGACTTACATTAGATGAATCGTCTCTAGATATCAGTGTATAACATTTCTCACCAATCAATCAACAAGTGGTCAGGAGTATGCAGGCTTGTTAAACTATGTTTGTAAAACATGTCTCTTAAAGGATTTAAACATCCAGGTGACATTGTGCAAGTAAAAACGGCTTGTCGAGCCTCATCACCAACTCTCTTAAGCCATAATGGTTGATTCGCTGTACAATCAACTCTTTCAAAATAGAAACTATAATCAAGTTCGTCTCTCAAAGAAGAGACTGCTTCCTGACACCGCTGAAACACGCCAGGCAGAGTTAAATGTGGTAACAAGCATAACCCTTACCTCCATTCACGTGGTGCACCTCTGAATGGACCTCCCGGCGAGAGTGAAACTCAAGTCGCCCGGACGACTACTTAGAGAGATTCAGAGCCTGCGTCAACCACGTCAGAAACGTGCAACGCTTGTCACGTGGATGGTTGGGATTGCATGGGTATCTGGGACATATAGTCCCAAGTCTCTGCAACGGTCATAATCAGTCATTAAGTCAGTCGAATGTTTCAAGAGGGGAAACACAGTTATTAGGTAACCGGGAGTATGTGCAAAGAATGTATACTACAAAATTTGCGCTCAAAGAAATTGCGCTGTGGTTTATCTCTAGTATCAACCAGAAGATTTTAAGATGTCATTGGCTGTGTGCCCCTGATCTGCAAAGTGCTTTGTAAGTTTCGTATTTGTTTTCTGGCATCTAATAGCACTTTGATGCTCTGTGATCCTAGTCTTTGCCTTGCGAGTAGTCATCCTTACATACTTCAAATTGCAAGGGCATTTCAGTAAATAAATAACTCCCTCAGTGTTACAATTCGTGTGTTTGTTTAACTTCCATGGTGTTTTGAAACCAAGATCAATCTCATGTGTCGCCTGGTATAAGGGCAAACTGCACATGAACGACAGGGGAAGTGTCCCGAGATGGAAGGTAGAGACCAGAGGGTCATGGGACCAGATTCTTTTGTTGTCCCCCGTGGTCTAGTATGAACAATCATGTCCCTGATGTTCTGACTCAGTTTGTATGCAAATAGAGGTTTGGGAAGCGATCTTTTCCCTATATTGAGAATAAGCCAATTCTTCTCAATCACCTTCCGTACAGTGTCTGTGAGATGGCTGTAAGTAGTTACACATACAAGTCTTTCCGATGAGGTTTTGTGTATGTCTGGAGCAGAGCATCTCTATTGGTATTCCTCGCTCTTTTTGCAGCTTTTTTGACTAGATTTGTAGGGTATGATCTCTGTAATAGACAACTACTCAGTGTGGTGGTGTGATCCTTAAATGGGTCCAATTCTGTGCAATTTCTCCTGATCCTGAGAAATTGGCCCACTGGTAGGTTGTTTCGCAAGGCTTGAGGATGAAAACTGTTGTAACACAAGAGTGAATTCGGTGCCATCGGTTTTCTTATACAGCTCCGAACATAACCCTCCATCTTTGGGTTAGAGTAGGAGATCTAAGAATGGTAATGAAGTCTTGCTGTATTCCCACATAAATCTAAGATTCCTGTCTCTTGAATTCAGCCATCCGGAGAAGTCCAGGAGGGAATCTAAGTCACCTTCCCAGATGACCAGAATATCATCTATGTACCTCTTCCACGTTCTTTGATTCCTTGTATGTGGATTATCGGGGGGTAGATGGGCTTTGATTCAAATTCATGCATGTAAATATTAGCCATGCTGGGAGCGAAAGTGCTTCCCATGGAAGTCCCTGATGTTTGCCAAAATAGGGACTCCTGATACTGTAAAAAATTGTTCTTCATCGCTAAAGTCGCGCAGTCCATTATAAAGGATGTAGGTGTCATATCTCCCTCCGTTCTCTGTTCCAAAAGTGTTTTGATCACTGACAAGGTATCATCTTGAGGGATATTCGTATACAATGATTCCACATCAAATGAAACCAAATAGTGAGAACCTGGATCAAAAGGGATGTGTCCGGACATTCAACACATGTTTAGTGTCTTGTAAATAAGATGGCATTTTGACTACAGAAGGCCGCAGGAACCAGTCTACAAACTGTGCAAGAGGTTCTAACACTGAGCCTATTCCCGAAACTATCGGTCTCCCAGCTGGTGGTCTCGCAGGCTTATGAATCTTTGGGAGAACATAGAAATGGGGTATTCTTGGATTGGCGAGTTGTAGAAAATCGCACTCACTACTAGTGATCCAGCCCTCCTCTTTGCCCCTTTCGACCAAATGTTTGATGGACCTCTGCAGTTTGGATGTGGGATCACTACGCAATTTAGTATAATACTAAGTATCTAGTAGTTGGCGAGAACACTCTTCATGATATTCCTTCCGATCCATAATTACTATGGCGCCACCTTTGTCTGCAGGTTTGATAATAATCTCCTGATCCGCATGTAGACTCTTCAGGCATGTTATCTCTTTCTTACTGATGTTAAAGAAGGGGATTTTGGCAAAGGATTTCAGGTTTTCAAAATCCTTGAGAACTTCTTTCTCAAAGGTGGCGACTTCGGCAGGAATCAAGTGTAATGGTGGATTGAAGGTAGATTTATTACGTAGACCTATGTGGTAATATTCTCGGTTGCATCATTCCAGGATTGATCAAAGAAAAAAATCAATCTGATCTTGCGAAAGAATTGTGCAAATTCCATGTAGGTGGTAACATCATCGCCTAAATAGGTGGGTACAAATCCCAGTCCTTTACTAAGCACTTGTGTTTCAAGGGCAGTCAGTTGCCTCTTGCTCAGGTTCACGATCAAGTCGACATGTTGCTCATTGATGCCAATGTATCCTTGGTCATACTCCTCATTACTCATTGTTCTATTGATGGGTCCCAATGTACATGGGGTCTCTGAGGATCCTGTTGGGTTTCCTGGTATGATTGGTTGCCTCTTCGTCTTCTGTTTCGTTCGCCTCGGCCCTGTCCAAAAAAAGACTGTTGGAACGGTTGTCCCCCGAAGAATTGTGGTCGGAACGGCTGTGGAGGATAGCCCAATGGTTGTGGTGGCCACCATGGCTGAGGCAGTTGAGGGAAAGGAGGCAGGTAATTCCCTGATGCATAGCCTCTGTTCCTTGTTTGCCTCTGTCTCGATGGAAGGGTATCTGAAGATCCACTGGAATCAGAGTCATCCGTTTTGCTCTATTCATCTGAGTTAGAAGTCCATTCATCGGTGCCCTGCCGCCATCCTCTTGTACCTCTCTTCATGTTCTTTTTTGTCGTTTGTATATGGTACTCTTCCGTCAAGTATGGGTACACCTTCTCATGACTAAATCTCTCCATGTCTTTCCTGAGTTTATTGAGTTTGTACTTCAGAATTCCCTCTTTGGTTTCACTGAGTGTTTTGTTCACTTCTTCTAGTTTCTTCTTAAATGCACTCAGGTGGATTGTGCATTTTATCTGGGATTCTAGTTGTTGGATTTCAATAAAAGTTAGTTCATCTGTCTCTTTGGCTGTGTTTATAAGCTTTTTGCACTCTGCCCCTCAGTCACCTCTTTTCATCGCTCATCTTGAGAAAACACCTCAGCTCCTCCCTCCGGGGAGTTGTAGCCCACACTTTGGTGTGAGGAGGGAGCCCATATGATGAAGCATGTCACCTAACGGTGAGTGAGGGTTCTCGTCCTGAAAGGATTTCTCCTTCTCCACATCCTTTGACATTACACTACAATGAGATTTACTTGACAGATGATAAACTAAATCCTCAACTTGGGCGGGTGGATCGCATAGTCACGTGTTTCGCCGCTTTGGGTTACAAATTCAATTTTGCCAAATCGCATATAGCATTTTTGGCCGTTCTTTTTCTCTGTTATGAATTGACAAATGAGGGAAGGGGGTTAGCACCCCACTTCTTGGAGAAATGTGCTCAGCTACAACCCCCGTCTTCCCTCAAGAAATTGCAGTCTTTGCTGGGTTTCTTGAGTTGCGGCAGAACCTACATTCCTGATTATGCTCAGCGTATCAAGCCACTATACGCTTTGATACATCCTTCTTTTTCATCTTCCAGTTGGCTTGAGGAACACACCGTTGTACTGCGCTCTTTGCAGACTGATTTGCTAGCAACGCAATACTTACAAACTAGAGTGAATACTACCAATTTGGTCATACGGGTTGTACCAGGAGCAATCGGTTTCACCTATTCAATTGGGGAGACACAATTCCGATTGCATACAAATCGCACCTGTATACTCCTGCAGAGTTGCGTTTTTCTTCTACTGAAAAGATTCTTACTGCAGTGCAGATGGCGATTCTGGAAGAACGGCCTCTCGCTCAAGGTAGACGCATTTTTGTTGTGACACCAGTGCCTGCCTTAGAGACTAGAGTATCAAATTCTAAAGCCATGCTTCAATGATGGATACAATGGACTACTTCTTGGACATCGGCTGATGTTAATTTTTTTTTGGATCCTTCTTTACAAACACAGGAATTTCTTCAATATGAACATGTTCATCCACTCCCTTCATCGGTCCTTCCTCTTGAACCGTATAAATGTATAATCTATACTGATGGTTCCATACAGCCGGCCATAGGTTCTAAACAAGCTTATTCTGCAGCTTGTGTTATTGTAGCGGGCACAATTGTGGATGGTGCGTTTCTGTCATCATTGGTGCACACACAGACCCTTGGTGATTGCACGGCACAATTGGCCGAGTTGCGAGCTCTACTTTTAGCTCTTGAATTTGCTGATCCGGAGTTGCCTACTCTTGTGGACTGCAACTCTTTTTATTGTGTGCCGTTTTAATGACAATGTTTTTTTTGGCAAACAAAATCATTTTCGTAATTCTAAAGGTAGCGCAATTAAGCATAAAATGCTTTGGGTCCGAGAGGCCACTCTAAAAGATCGCTTGCCACTTACACATGTTATTCATACGTTGGAACATCAGTGTGCAGGAGCGCACGCTGTTGATAATTCTATGGCTGATGAAGTAGCCAAATCCGCAGTAGCCACAGTTAAAGTAGCAGCGATTACAATGTCCATGAAAAAGATTGATGACAACATTTTTGCAGCTGTTGCCGCAATGAGGGAGGGTACATCATTTCCCCAGGGTTTCCCTTCACGTTACACTTATCACTTGACTACTGACAATGTACCTGCGTTAACTATTTCTACGGTTGGTGATTGCTTGATTCCCAACGAGGACCGCAGAATTTCACTTATTGTGGCCGCACCTGAGGGCATGGCTTCTGCTCATGCTGGGGTGTCGGCTACAGTTTCTCTTTTGCAGCAACGCTATTGGTGGCGGGGTTTATACCAGCAGACTCATAAATATGTGCTTTCATGTGATATTTGTCAGCAAATTAAGAGTTCCACTGTATCTCGCCCACCACAGACTCACCTTTACATTTCTAACCATCTGTTTGGATGTATATATCTTGATCATTGTGGTCCTTTAACATCCGATAATGCTTTCAAATACCTTTTGGTTGCAGTGGATTCGCGCACTAGGTTCCTCTCGGTTTGGCCACAGCGCTGGGCTGACACTCGTACTGTTATAAAAGATTTCCATGTCTTTGTCGGGACTTATGCCTGTGGCACCTTTCATTCTGACCAAGGTCCAGCTTTTGCTTCTAAAGCATACTGTGATTCGATGAAGTCCATGGGGGTGCAGGTGCATTTCTCGTCTCTATATAGGCCTGAGGGCAATTCTGTTGTGGAGCAGATCAACCGTGACTTAAAGCAGTCTTTAGCAGCAAGGGTACTAGGTACAGGCCGTGGCTAGTTAACTCATATATATGGGATACAACGGGCACTTAATAATCTCCCTCGAAGATCTCTGGGTGGGCAGGCCCCGCATGAAATGCTCTTTGGCATGAAGATGTTTGTGCCAGACCTTGATGGTCTAGACGTTGTGGCTGCTGCCACAACATTTGACATAGATAACCACTGTGCTATTTTACAGGATCTACCAAAGAATCGTGACGCCCTGGCAAGAACTCATTTGCCATCACCGACGGATGTAGCAGTCCTGATTCCGATTTCTGGCTGGCTACTGAAAGTAGGCAATCTGGTCCGGGAGAAGGTGATGAACAAGAAAGAATTTGGTCCCTCATACCGTGATCTGGTCCCAGTCCTTGGTCTTAAGGGCACACAAACTGTGATTTTACCTCCACTGCCTGGATCAAAAGATAATCACTTTATCTTGATTGACCATGTCAAGTTACACCATCTGGCCGATACTCAATAGTGTGCCTAGGAGCATCCCACATAGGGATGTTCTACTACAGCCTCTGATTTTTGTTTTTTCTGATTCACCCCAGCAGCCTGAAGGGGTGACCGAATATTCAGTTGACCAGGTATCAGTTTTACCTTCTACGTATTCTACCATGGAGATTACTTATGCTACCCCACCTTTGGAGTCCCCTGTGGCAGTACCAGACTCAACTTTAACTCCTGAACAGCCAGCATTGTTTCAGCTGAGTTCCAGTTGTTATTACATCGATCAAGATAATTTCTCATCAGACAGTTATTCATTATCTTCAGTTGTTTCACCACCACCTGCACACTTTTGTGTCTTCATCGCTTGGTTAAAACGTACTTATCTGGTACCACCTTGGATGTATATCTGGATCGTTTTTTCAAAGGTGTTCCTCTTCATGTGGATTGGATTAGTGACTGTGTTTTTCCTTTTGATAAATGGCCACTATCTCCCTGAACGCTCTGCTGTGGAACTAGTTGACGGAGTATTGGCACCACATTCGTCCTCCCAGGAAAATGAAAAGAGACCAAGCCCTGGTTAACATTTCAGCTGTCCCTAGTGCTGATGGCATTGTGTGGGATATAGTGCCATTTGATGTTTATGGTCCTACGGAGACCCTACCAATACCTTATCTCTTCCGTGTTTCTTTGTGCGATGTGGTGACTCCCAGTTTATATTCAGATGGATGGGATGTTAATGCTGTAAATTCATTGTTTTCTGATTTACAATATTACACTGTATTTGATATGGAAGATTTACATCTAAATACTGCTAATTATGCCAACTTATTTTGTTACCAACATTATGGGCATCATTTTCTCCATAGAACTAGTAAACAACGTCTCAATTTTAATTATACACAATGGGAACATTTCCCTACACCATCTAAGGGCAGTTCTACAACACAACAACGGAAGTATACATACTTCACCGGTTTTAACCTCACAGACCCGGCCTCATATTATTTTAAATTGTGTACCCCATCATCAAACAAATATATGCTTACACAAACTAAGTTAATATATTCTTCATCCTTTATGGCCGAATTGTCCCTGAAAGGCTAAGATTATTGGAAGGAAAATGTGGAGTTGAAATCTATATGGGGCTCTTTGTCCTGGCAAGTGCAGGGTACTGAGTCCTTGCACCGTGCATGTCTCATACCAACACAAATGATATTTCTTAATCAAACAATCCAGCAAACTACTTGTTTGGGATTGGCTACGGTTAAACATATGAATACTCCCTCTATTCCTTCCCAGGCCCTTTATTGGACTTGGCAGATATATATCAACTACACAGCTGATCAACTAAATTGTAACCCTGGGCGTAGTTCGCGTAGTCGCGCTACGCAGCTATGCGAAGTGTACTTTGCACTACGCGGGCTACGCGTAGCTACGCGAACTGCTTTCTCAACGCGGACTGGTAGTTTCTCAGCGCGAGCGGTCGCGAGCATACACGACCACTCGCAATGAGAAACCTGACCTCCCCGCGTTGAGAATCTCGCCGGGAGGTTTATTTTCCACGCTCGCGATCGGCAACTTGATGTTGCCGATCGCGAACGAGGAAAAAGTCTCGCCGGGATGTTGATTTTGCTCACTCGCGGTCGCCAACTTGACACTGAGGACCGCGAGCGAGCAAAAAATGCCTGCTATGCTATGCATTTTTGCACTGTGCTACGTGCGATTTGCGTAGCGCGTAGTTGCGCAAACTATGCACACTCCGCGAGTGTAGCGTAGTTTTCCGCCCAGGCCTACTAAATTGCATGATAAAAATGGTTCTTTTAGTTCGTCCATGATAACTCAACATGGGTGGGTATTGTGGCCAACAGACACCAATGCTTGTCTTTTACACTTTATGAACTAGTGGTTTTACATTGCATAGACCGGATCCACGCTACCCAAATTCCCCCAATTCCAATACTGTTACCACTTATTCTGTTGGTAAATTGTGTCAGCAATGGTTGGTACGTTCAACACTGTCTGCTGTAAAGCAATATCTTTCTCTTTTATCAGGAGACATTGATCTTTCTGATTTTTCTTTTGGCTCCGAAGTCCCCCCGTGCTAAACCTTTTGTTTACGCAGCCTACAATGAATTTTGGAAGTTGTCACAAATGGAGGCTGCTGTACGCCTACATAAGCTTGATCAAGATAATTTAGATAAAGTTCTTGTCATGGTGGATAACACTATTAACACATTATCATCTCGTATATACACTTTAGATAACGTTGTATCATCTGTTATTGATATTGATCAGCACAAAATGTCTACGTTGTATCATGGTCAATATCAACTTCGATCTGTTATGCAATTTGGGTGGACACTTCAAACACTTAAAAATGTGAGGGTACCATGGGATTACTTGAATACGTCAGCGTTGTTTTTACCCTTTAATTTGACAGATGAACAGAAATTGATGGCTCTGAAAGACGCTACTTACACTATGTTACATATTAAAAACTAGAACAATTACCATTCACTGTGACAGAGACAGATTCAGCCGTGTGGTTAATACATGGTGTTATTTCATTGCCAATCTCACTGCTTCAGTTCTCTGCTTGCACGAAACCTTATCCGGTGGGTAGATTTGAACCGCTTGGCAGCAGTTACATACATGAACTTTGGTCCCTGCTGTTTACATTTCGCTGTCAGCGTGCTGAGTAAGAGGTTTTTCTTACAGGGGAGGGTTGGGATTCTACTGTTGGACATTCCTTTGTGTGCCGGCAAGTCACACTTCACAGTTCCTGCAATGTATCGGCCCCTAATTTGGCTTGTTTTTAAAAAGGGACCCCTGTTACCGCTATTATCCCTACTCTTACTTTGCTTTCCAATGGCAGTTATCTCATCATCAATAATCAGAACTGCTGTGGATTGCAGGCGGGCATACCGTATATAGTAACAGTTTCCTAACAAGTTACATGTTGCAACAAAGTCCTGTTCCCCACTCCACATGGGAGTGTAGATAGTTCGCTGTGGCCTTCCATTCCTACTTTGAAAACAGATTTCAATAAGCTAAACAGACTCTAAGCGCTATTGTTTCAACAAGAAGTGGCTCTCACGTCAGCTCGTGAGACCTTCGAATTGCAGGTGGCAAGAACATCCTGTGAAATACAATCATTGTTGAATACGAATCTCTCCCTCCATTTTGGGGAATTAATACGCCAAGGGGCTTATTTATGAGCCCTTGCGGCAGTTTTGCGCCGCCGTTGCGTCACTTTTAGTGATGCAGCAGTGGCGTAAATAATGCGCCATGTTGCGCCATATTAACAAAGTGACGCATCTAGGCAGATGCGTCACTTCGCAAACCCCTGCGCCACATTATACCTGCGTCAGGTATAATGTATGCAGGGTGGGCGTTCCCCGCAAGAAAGGGTCGTAGGAGTGGCGCAGCGAAATCTATGGGATTTTGCTGCGCCACTTCTAGGACACCAATGCGTCATAACCTTACGCCTGCCTCATGGCAGGCGTAAGGGTGACGCAGGCCCTTTCACATGGGGCTTACCCCATGTGAAAGGAACATTGCTGGAGTTGCGTCAGGCTTCCGACACAACTCCAGCAATGCGCCACTTTTTGCACCGACTGTCATTCCTTGCGACATGATGCGTCATACTGTAAATATGACGCATCATTGGTGTCGCAAGGAGGGCGCATAAATGAGGCCCAAATATTTAATGCGTCTGAAACGGCAGGCCTAGCCCATTTTTTTTAAACTTGTGGGTTCCGGTCTTGTGACTTCTTTTCAAACAATTGTTGGAGTAATCTCTGCCTTTATTTGTTCTATTTTTTCCAGCATATTTGGAGGGTTCACTCTAATTCTCTTATTGGTCTGTGGTGTACTTGTTCTGTTCCTAATATTCCACAATGGCTGCTCAATCTGTGGTTCGACCAGACCTGGCACAGCTGCAGTTGTACCGTGATTAGATGCTACAAATCTTTGGTTTGATACCATTGGCAGCTTTAGACATCGATTTTTGCCTAACCTTACGTTACGCTTACTTTACCTGTGTGCAATCTGTGTTTCATTGCATCCGGTGCCCTTTTCAGTGGGCCCTGGACGTCTGCCTGGCTACCGAGTCACACGCTACCCTGGATTTTGAACTGTTGATGGGTAGTTGATGTCCCATACCCAGGACTGTTCCTTGGGTATGCGGTTTGTGTACAATCCTTCGCTGGGGCCACTGACCACAGGGAGTACCTGTGCCCATGCACAGCGCCTCCTCGATCTGAGTTTCATCGAAATCAACACATGTTCACTGGGTATGCTTCTTACATCTACTGGACGTGAGGAGCATGTCTGTTCATTTGAATTGCTTAACTGGATGGCAACACTCTTCTCAATGGAGGATTAGGAGGCCTTGTTGGAGCTTATGGCTTTCCATTTTGGATCCTATATCTTGGGTTCTGGGAATATGCTGTAATTGTATATATGTTTGCGTACAAAGAAAAATACTCTCTCACCAACATTTCTTTTTCTTTTCTCCACATATGGCCATCTTTGTGACTGGACGCTAACCTGAGCTGCTTTGGTTCTGTTTACCTCTGACTTCTGTAGCCTGTTGGTACTACTGTCCTGACCAAAGGGAGGGTGTCACGAGGCCCATAGGGATATTGTCGTCTTCCCTATGTTAGGATGAGCACGCTGCTGGCAGTCTCCTGCTTTGCGCACGTTACTATACGAAATTGTTTGCTTGTGCTACTTTGAAACTTTCACATAGAACATGCTGTCATTTTCGCGCCTTGCTCGTTCCTGGGATTTAGTCTGCACATTGTGAACAAGGTCGAACAACAATGCCCCTTGTTATTTCGCTCTGGTCAGGCCCTAGTACCTAGACAAAACATGCAGATCCAGCTGTTGCTTGGGATCACGTACTTTGGTCATATGGGGCTACACAGATGGGTAACGGACACTTGGAGAGGGATCTTTCCAGGGAGAAGATCATGACAGCCCCTGTGATGTGAAACTACCATCTATAGACTGAGGTACGGGGTCTGCTGATAACACCCAGAGATCTTCTAATATATAATCATTTTGCTACTATACAACGGGGTCGAGGTTAGGCTACTCTGTCTTTTATCATGACAGCTCTTTTTATGCTTTTCAGACTACTTACTATGCTGACCGTATTTGTGTTAGGCATTTTTCTACTGATTGTGGCACGTATACTGCATACTAGAGCACGCTAGTTAAAATAAACATTTTAAACTGTTTCGTGTTTCTGTTAGATCTTATTGTGGATGAGTACAAGAGCGTTAGCCAAAGAGTGTGTCTTGCAACCACGATTCCTGAGAGAGTCAGGAGTGTTGTGTTCTCGGGTGTCTAATCACTTGTTCCTCTGTGAGTGAGTAGGAGGGAAAGTGAGACACTATAGCTAGTCGGTCTCGGGTTCATGGGTACTAAGGTGGCAGGATAACTCAGTCCCTACCTACTGAGGTCCCATAATCCCAAGCATAGTTCTGTGATCTCGCAGAATCCACGCAACAATGGTGGCTGGAGATAAGTCACGGATCTTGTGCCCTTCGTGTGTCTTGCATCCTTGATACATGTGGGGAGGCTGTGAGCAGGCACTTTGAATGGTTCCTTCACCCAATAAAGAGGACCACTGTAGTCAGAAGGCAGTCCGGATGCAGAAGAGTTGCTGGGAGGCCTTCCCAATCAAAGATGGCTGCCAGCCAGTTGTGGGGCCCTGGGCGCACTTGTACTGGCTTGCAGGGCTTGGGGGTGTGCTTGTACTGACCTGAAGGATGCTAGTCGGTACCTTAGAGTGCCCCTTGCTGGTGGGGTGTTTTAGGAAGCTGACAGGCGTTGCGGGCGCGCTTTGCTGCTGAGATGCGCCAGGTGCAGTGGGCAGAGTACGCTTACCCTCGAGGTGGTAAGGTGAGCGCGCTTACCAGCCTGAGTACAGGGCTTGCAGAGGCATGTGCTGGTCACTTCGAGGGTCCCTCCACTCCTCGTCGCTAGCGGTCATGTCTGGTGCACTATAGAAAGGCAGGACACAGAGCAGGTTGCAGCTGCTAACTTTTTCTTATTCTGGTAGGGCAGCCTGAGGGCTACACATTCCTCTTCGCTGTCATCCTCCTCTGGCCCCCCTCTTCCGGGTATCCCAGGGTCATCGTTTTGCCACCTTGCAGCTTCATGGTCTTAAAGCAGACTGCAATAAAAAGACACTACAGTGTTTTCGGACACTGACATTGGACAGGGGCTTCTTTGATTCAATTACACTCCAGTCAAGGATGGGAGGTGCTGGGTCGCAGCCAGCAGGATGGTTCAGCAAACTGGTGCATCCACTCTAGGGATCTATGTGCAGCCTGGAGTCATGGAGTCAGAATCCAGTGGACCACCTGAGCCATCAGTGACAAACGCAGGAATACCTTTTAGTTCTGTGAGGGTGGAACCTGCTGTTTCAGTGCATTGAGACATAAGTAATAAAGCACTGTATAAACAATCAGTTGCTTAATATATCTGTAATTTGCCATGCCAGCTGTGACATCTTGAATAAGAGCACTGGGGACGAGTTCTCATTGAACAGCTAAGCATAACTTGTGAATTTCAAGGTTTCATTAGGTTTTAAACGGTAACCCCCTTGGTCCTTCAACTGTGTTGTTCTGGACCATCCCGCATGTAAGGTTGTTATCGATATGGACATGCTCCTTGATTCTAATCTCTTTTAGAGTGCTGAGATGGCTATGGTAAGCTAGTGTATGGCCAGTGAATATTTATTACAGATACAAATACTCTGGAGAGTTCTACCCTTTACTGCACCATGCTTCCATGTACCAGTAATTAACAAACTAGTCTAGTCTCATCGCACTATGTCATTTCCAACTATCTGGTGGTTCCTGAGAACACTTTACATAGACTGCCATTTGCACAGAGGCTGGCATCTTTTCTGAAACCAGACACTCCTGGTGTGCCCAGATGACTCGGATCTTACAAACTCTGACCCGGCTCCGTGATTTATCAGAGAACTTTTCAAAGCCATGACTATCACCCACCAGGCTATTTGCAAACGAATCCCTGATATTCTAGCCACTGTGAAATGTTCATGATAAGCCAAGTTATGATATTTGTTCAGCCCAATAAGCATAAACTCCATACCCCTAAATTAAGAACTGTAACATATGCCGACTGGGATTTCATAATAGTTCCTGCCAAATGATAGAATGCCCTTCCCTTTGGTCTGTGCATAATCAAACATAACATAACATTAGGTAGACATGTCTGTCTTCCTCTTGAATCTGTGGCAAGCATTCCACAGAAGAGTGGCAGGCACACTGCTAGCATTTGAGTACACCAACCAGAAAGATAACTGACTCTGCCCTCCAGCCTCTATGAGGTAGAATAATTTGCTGGTAATTTTTTCTTGTTTTCGCTTCTGCAGCCGCGGCCCATGCAGGTAAGAGCGTGGGGGGGATTTCGATGGACGATGACGAGGGAAAATAAATAAATAATTCATTTTCCCTCGTCATCGTCTGTCTAAATCATCCCCCCCCGCACTGGGCCCCACCACACCACCGCTCTTACCTGCTCGGGCCGCGGCTGCATATTTAGCATATTCAAAGCAAATCTTCCACTCCCAAGAGGCAATCTTAAGTTGCATAGAAAGCCAAGACGGATTGAAGGTGTCAGGCGTGACATGGAGACACTTGCCAGCTATGCGGGGCAGTGGAGGCTAGGTCTGTACTTCAGAGGGCTGGTGGAGAGAGAGAGAGAGAGACAGAGATGAGAGAGAGAGAGAGGGGTAAGCCGAGACAGAATATGCACCTAGGGCTGTTGGCGAGGGGCCCTGCAGCTCACATGCATTGAAGTGGGCCAATTACCAGAGTGTCGAGCAGCCATGACGGGGCGGCTCTTGAGGGGCTGGACGTAAAGTGTAGCAGCCATGGCCCATGCAGGTAAGAGTGGTGGGGCCTGGTGTGGGGGGGGGGATTTCTACGGACAATGTCGAGGGAAAATTAATTATTTATTTAATTTTCCCTCGTCATCATTTGTCGAAATCAACCCCCTCCCCCCCACCCCCCGGCCCCACCGCTCTTACCTCCATTGGCCGCGGCTGCGCTTCTGGTGGAAAAGTAGCATCCAGTGGCCATTTTGGTAATGCACATGAACTAAGACTCACTTTTGCAACCCCATTGTGCTTTGACTTCAAAAGTTCACATCCCTTAGCTCCTTTCCTAATTTGTTGTTTATTTCTGTCTTAGTGCAATCATTAAATGTATCATATTTTTTTTAAAGTAAATAGGTTTGGGAATTTTACTGATTGATTTCGTTTCTTTAATGTTGTGTTGGTGCTACTTAAATATTTGACACACACATTTCTCAGCTACTTATGCCATCATTACCAGACGTTAAGCCCAGGTTTTCTCATCGAGCTGCCTTTACCCTAGCTAGGTACTACTATTTACTAACTTTGAGGGAGTCCTTCCATCATCCTCCCCTCATTTATTAATCCAGAATCTCCCAGTGCTCTTAATTTACAGCTTTTGGAGATTAAGTAATGTTGTGTTGTATGTGTGAAATAATGTGTGAGGTTATAGAGATGGCACATAAGGGGTGTTAGGTATGGTTAGCCTACTACTTTAACTGTTTTATTTTGTATCTTTTGATCAATTGTGTTATAGGCATCTCATTTCAAACTTAACTAAATTACTAAAGATTTTTATCCAGTGAATTTCATAATTTGTGATTTAAAACACAATTCCGTGATGTCAATTCACTTAGGCTTTAATGACAATAAATGGCACTCTGTAGAATACATCTTAATGGCCCCTCGGTTCGTATGCATTAATAACCCCAAACAATAATGGCAATTAGTGACCCCCCGCTCTTTGTATGAACGGTCCCAATAACGAAAGAATATGAGTAGCCCCTGATCCTCAGCCTGTACAGAGCTGTAATGACCCAGTGCATTAAAGAACATGAAAATCCCCAGACTGTAATGACTGTTAATGACCACTTTGTGCTAATACATATCAAATGCCCTTGACAATGTCCACATGGACTAATGTGCACTAGTGTCACTAAGAAGCATCACTGTGTTCAGACAATATTGACCTTCACTTCTTCTGGCCAATATTAATAATTGATGTACCCAGCTATTAAGAAACATCAATATTGGCTCCTGGCAATGATAAACAGCAATACCCCAGGCCCAAATTAGGCGTAATAGACTCAAGCAGTTAGAAGCATCAATGCTCACAGGCATTAATAAGTATCAATGGCACCATGCAGCAATGAACATCAATGGGCAAAAGCAGTAATGAGGCTCAGTGATGGAGTCATCCTTGAGCATCAGTGACCCCAGCATTAGTGAGCATCAATGTCCCCAAACAGTAATACAGTCCCTTAGAAGTAAAGAGTATTAGTGTGCTCAGACATTAAGTAGCATGAATAGCCCAATTCCGATTTAATAGTGACATCAATGCCTACAGGCTGGCAGACCTGCCAACTCACATGGTGTCACCGTGTGTCACACGATTTTGTCTCACTTCACAAGGTCACCCAGTGAGGAACCAAAATCACACGGTGGCAGAGAAAACAAGCCAGAAACCAATGCATAAAGTGGCATTCCAGCTCGTCTGTCGAAGCTCTGAGCAGCCAATGTCCATTAAGTGGCGTGAAAACAGCCCAGAACATTGTCAACAGCCTCAGTGGCAACCCTATCTTTTTTTTTGTTTTTTTGGTGGGAGCTTGGTGAGAGGCAGAGAGCCTCTTCCATGGTGAAATAAATATATACGTTGGCAAGACTGGGCTTGATGAACATAAATGCCTACAGCTAGTACTAATCATCAGTTGCTGTGTTGGGATTTCTTTCTCCACAGGTCATTAATATTTAACAAATTAAAGAGAAAATAGAGGAAAATGTTCATGAAGCCTATGAGATTAACTTGTTATCCACTAATGGTCTGTGGGGAGAAAAAGCCCCAAAGATCAATGGCTACATGGTGTGTGTTCTTTTTAAAGACCTATAGGAATGTCAAGCCTTTGCAGATGGCATTGGCAGGCTCCTCCCACTCCTGTCCTTTGGCCGAGAAGTGTGCTGCTGCCATCCCCTCATTGCCCAAAGGTTTGTGTTTTCTTACTGGGGAACCAAGCCACTGCACTGGTGCCATGTTTGCAGAGCACCAAGGGAGATATCACCTTTCCCATTTCTCTGTCAAATTAGTTTTTTTTGGGTGTGGAGGAGGGCTAGGATAGCTGCATGTTTTCAAAGGTGAAAGGGGAACTCAGAAAGATGCTAGCTTCCCCGTTCTAGCTCATATAGAGCTAAAAGGCCCAGGATAGCTGACGCCTACACCGGTGCAATTTTTACAGCTGAGAACAAGACACTGAGACAGCTGTTATCTGCCCAGGGACCCCATCACCCTCATTGTTTTGTGGTTAAAGGAAGACAGAGTAGGAAACAGCCACCGCTTGCAGCTCTATATTTTGTAAAGGCACAAATCCTCCCGCACACTTTGGCACACAATCTTCTCGGACTTTTGCAAGTCTGGGAAAGGAAAAGAAAATTGGTGAAAATTCCACCACCAAGTGGGCGGAAACTTCCCTCCCAGCCCATGGCGGGGAGAATGAAGGCTGAAACTGGACCTTGCTATGATGTTCTTTGGCAAATCAAGACGCAAATAACACCAACTTTCTTTACAATTTAACATCCTTCAAATTATTAAAATTCCACAAAAAAAGATAAGAGGGATAAACATAAAAAGAGTGAGAAAACATTAATGAAAGAACACTGTTACAAGCTATTCAAGATGACCAATAATATGATTCATGACAAGCCTGCAGTGCAGAAATCGATGAGCAAAACACTTCCAAACAAAAGTCTTGAAATGGCACGAGGTCATGGCAATGATTTACTTCGGGATACGTCAATTCCACATATTCTTATCCCTAAATATACGACAATGTAAAAACAACATATAAATAAAATACGAAAATGATAGATATTATCACAAATGCCAGGGCATCCAGACTTGTACAATTAGCATAACTGCTGACGACCGCCTCACTAACTGCACATTGTTGATTTCACAATCTGGTAGATGTATTCTTAAGTTTAACATCAATTTGCTTGGCTCCATATCAGTTATGCGCTAGTATTCTATTTCGTCCACCTACATCTCTTTTGAACTTTAACAGCATGCTCAGAGACTTTCCACTTTCCCACCATTTTCAGATCAGTGTGCCTTAAATTTCTCTAGCAAACCAAACCACCATCAAGGTGTGAACAGCAGGACTTTTCTTCACAAATAAATGCTGTAAGCTTAATTAAAAATATGTATAAGGTTTCAAGAAAATTAGAAATTACAAACCCTACTATTGGTACTTTGCAGATTAACCATGGTGCAAATCACATACCCTTAAGAAATATTGCATGGGTAGCTAACCATGTAAATGTAGTCTACTTCCATTATCTGTGAGGTACCATGTGACAATTTGTGAACAAGCATGCTTTAACCATACAAAACAGCAATGGTCCTATATCAGCCTAATGGAAAACATGCAACTTTTCACAATCAGTTTACGTCTTCACACTTTGTCAAGTCATTCAGAATGCAAAATGAGAGACCCACATCCTTTGTCACATAACATGAACATAAACATGACCAAGTGGTCTCTGCCTAGAAGGACCCATCAAAAAATTTAGACTGACCCAACGTATACATTAAGATAAACACTAACTCTTTTCTGAAACACCAAGCATTTACTATGGCTGGACCTAAAAGGCATATAAGTACTGAGCCACTTACAAATGCATTTGCTAGAGTGTTCACAGTTTATGACTAATTCCTATCGTATTGGTCAAATATTTCAAAATGTGAAGCCTCTTCTTATGGTGTGTGTCATGGACTTCACAATGCAAAGCCCTTTCCTATTGCATTTGTCAGAAAGTTCTCATGGTAAACCCCCCTCCTTTAGCATTTGTCAGAGTTCACAAAATAAAACAGCTTTCTATTGCATTTGTCAGCGGGCCTCAATGAAAAGGCCCTTCCCATGGTGTTTGGCAAACGAGTTAACAATGAAAAACCACTCCCTATTGTATCTGTCAGGGAGGTCATAAACTAATCCAGCTGATATGTTTTTTGGCAAGCAGTGCCATAATGGCTTATTGTATTTGACAAATGCTTTATTTGACATATGCGTTTCACAATAAATAATTCAGGCCTACTGTCATTGTCATAACTTTTCATAATAAAGAGATCAGGGCCACGACATCTGACAAAACTTTTCCCAATTTAACCAATCAGGCCACACCCTTGATTATAGACTTGTCACCTTAACCAACCCGGCCCTACCATTTTCAGCATAATCTTTGTAATATAAGCACTCCTTTTCAGTGAAAGCATACCAATTTTGACCAATTAAATTAAGTGAAGGGGAAGGAAAACATCTGGGTGGAACCAAAACCCTATTCTCAGTAGTTCATTTAAAGCTGTTATTCTTATGATTACATAAGATCTGGCAATACATGCGTTATCAAGCCGGACCTAAAAATGAAGAAAGGTACCACTAAGATGGGAAAGCTCACTGAAATGGAAGATATCCTGTGGAGTGGAGTTTGGGATTGACATGTGTTAATGTGTTTCATACCTGGTGAATACATTAATGAGGATGAGTTTCAATCATAGGACACAAGTACAACATTGCATGAGGTCCAATACCTCTTACAAATTAAAATTTGTAAGAGGTCTTAAATGTATGAATAAAATGTCTTGCAAGCTGAGGTATTTGCATAGCTCCAGAGCCACAGTTAAGTGATAGTGATTTTGGTTTGTTTAGTAATGCACAATGCAATCAATATTTCCATATAGCTTATTTGTTCTTTTTTCCTAAGGAGTAATCTGATAGGTGTGTGAAGCTGGAACGGCAGATTTATGCCAGTTTCATATTTGTTTTTAGAAAAACGTTGATAAATTCACAAAGTAAGCAAGGTTTTAAAATGAAAGTGTAATCATGACAGGTAAAAATCCCTGAAAAAGGAAAACCTACTTTTTGAAGGAAAACATTTTTGGAGGAAAATTTTCAGTTCTATGCAAATTGACAAACTTTGTATATACACAACATCTTCATCAACTTGACAACTCAGCTAAATGAGAATTTGGACTCCTTTACAGATTTCATAATTTGTTTTAATGAACAGGTGACATGTTTTTGGAACATCTTTTATTAGGCACATGGCAAAACAAAAGCAGGTATGTACACCACAATAAGTATGCATACAGCAAGTGTATTCAATGTAATCCAAACCCAGACAGCCTCCCAGTTGATATTACAATATATTCTCAGCCTGGTGTAGATCAAATGTAATATAATTGAGGTTCCCAACCCCGAGGACAGCACTATGGGGGCGGCACAAGCACTACCTCTATAAAGATTCCATTGGCCCTAGAGGTTTTCCCACTTTTTTGGGCAGCCCCTGCTTAAATACAACACCCTCTCCGCCACCATACACCAGTCCATGTCCCTTTTCCAGTTCTTGAGGCATGGTGCGGATTCTGCCCCCCATAGACAAGCTTTATTATGTTTAGCAATCATCATGCCCAGGGTCACCCATATTTGCTCCCATGCGATTCAAGTCCATGGCATCCCAAATGTTAAGAAGAAACTACTTGGCTGAAGGCATTAAATCGCCACCACACACCTCTGATGGTGATAATTCCTGAAGGACCTCCACCCAGGGGATCGCCGCCTGAAGATCATGGTGAACTTGCAGGTAACGGAAGGTCTCCGCAGTTGCCAGCTCATACTCTTTCTGCAGTTCAGAGAATGGGACCGCCCTCCCATTGGACCAGAGATCCCATACCCTGGAGATACTAATAAGGTCCCATTTATCAAAGCCTGATCTGTCCCCCAACGTGGCCAACTTCTACGAGTCCCATAGTGGTGTGGCCAGGGTAATCTTGCCCCCCCAGCCCAATGCTTTAAGTGTTGTGTGCCAAAGTTGGACCATGAGAGCTGTTGGTCCTGTAAGGGTCAGACGGTTAGTGTGAGTGTAAAGTATGTGTAGATATCCTCCTGGGTGCAAGATAAGACGGTCCATGTGGCACACTGGGTCGTCTGTGGGTTGATGAACCCATTGATTAATTACAGCCCATTGCGCCGCCCAAAACTATATTTGAAAATCGGGCAGGGCTATTCCCCCATCATACCAATCTAGTGTCAGTTTAGTTAGGGTGATATGAGGAGTCCCTCCGCCCCATAGCAAGGTTCTAACTTCACCTTCAATGGTCTTAAAATAGAGTGAGGGAACGGGAAATGGTGTATTCTACAGCACGTACAGGAACCGTGGCAAAGCAATCATTTTAAACAAGGGCGCTCTGCTGAGCAGTGAAAGTGAGGGTGACCTCCAATGTTGGATATCGCTTTTAAGACATAGCAGGGGGCCCTGGAGATTATTAGCGTTGAACAGTACAGGGTCCATAGTGATGTAGATTCCAAGATAGCGGAATCCATCCATCACTATATGTGCTCAATGGTCTGGCGGGATGCTTGGCATCGTACCACGGAGAACATATACAATGGATTTGGACCAGTTAATGGTGTAGCCAGAATATTTACCAAAATTGGTGAAGATATCTAATATCCTGTAGATGGAGGATTGTGGAGCAGCGACGTACAACAGGATATCGTCTGCATAGAGAGATATCCTATCTTCCCACTCCTCTGTCCAGTGCCAACTGCGAATCAACTGGTCCATTCGCACCCAGGCTGCCAAAGGTTCAAGAATCAAAAATAAGTGGCAAGAGAGGGCATCCTTGTCTAGTCCCGCGTTGGAGGGGAAACACCCGGAAAGTCTGAACATTCACAACCACATGAGCTAAAGGGTTAGCATAGAGGAGTCGCAGCAAAGACAGAAACTTGGGACCAAAGCCCATCACTCTAACACAGTGAATAGATATGGCCATTCAATCGTATTGAAGGCCATACGTGCATCAGGTGACAGGAACACCACATCTTCTCGAATTCTGTCGACACGACTCAGCACTCCATGGAGTCTCCGCAAATTAACGGCCATATTTCTGCCAGGCATTCAGCCTGATTGATCAGGATGCACCAATTTGGTTATTATTTGAATACGTTGGGTTGCCAGAAGCATGGCTATGATTTTTGCTTCCGCGTTGAAAAGCGAGAAAGGTCTGTAGGAGGTGCACTTTTCCACTGGTCTACCCTGTTTGTGTATTACAACTATTGAGGCCAGCCTATGATTCTTGGGGAGAGTACCTTTTGTTCGGCTCTCCATATACATCCCTCACAAGTGAGGTGCCATAATAGATGCAGTACGTTTATAAAGCTCTACTGGGAGACCATTGGGTCCCATTGCTTTGCCCGATTGACTATTCCTAATCGCCAGAATGACTTCTTCCTTCGTGGGATCACACTCCATGAGAGTTCTGTCCTCCACGGAGAGGGTCGGTAGGTGTAGATCAGCTAGGAGTTTGTGAGAGTCTTCTGTAGTAGTCGTACCTACAGGAGAATAAAGATGTGTGTGATAGGTCGCAAAAGCATTAGTAATATCTTGTGGATCCCTCAGGTGTTTCCCATCCTCAGAGCAAATATTGGTTACCCAGCAGCTCATCCTCTCACATCTGTCCAACCATGCGAGCAATTTCTCGGCTTTGTCTCCTATTTCGTACACACAATGTTGTGTTGTGTAGTTCCAAATAATACATAGGATCTGAGCGTTTAGACCACATAAACTAAAGGATTGGTGTCCAGACTGATTCCAGACACCTCCAAAGGATATGTTAGCCTTTAGGCCAGCTAGCTCACAGTGCCACTATAAGCCCCCTAACTTTACCAAGGAGCGAATAGTTTCTGGCAACCCTTGATCCTTCAGGGATTGTGGAAACAGTACAGTACTTTTCGCTAAGTCACTCGTGCTCGCTTCTTCTCAGAGAGATACACAGAATAAACGATGGGGACGTTTTTCAATAAGTATTTATTGAACCAGCGTCATTCTAGTATAAAATACGTGGGCTGCTACAACCATTAGACAGAAACAGATATATATGATTACAAGCACCAACAGAGTAAATAAAAGGTAGAATTCTACCATGGCGCTAAAACAGTGAACATAAGCAGGCCTGTAGATACATGGCAATAATCAAGCGTACTCCTAAGATGCGAACCCTAGCTAAGTGTACCTAAGTGTATCTAGCATGTATGTCGGTGTGAAGCCAAGAATCCCCCGAGTAAAGAGCCAACCCCATTACCTGATGGGAAAGAACGAAGGACTCCGTCTTGATCTCGAGTTGGACACCCTGCAAAGGATGTCCTACCACTGCGTGCTGGAGGCTCTGAGTGTAGGGACTCCAGCGTCTCGTGTCAGCATGGAATTTCCTCCTCTGGTTTGCCCAGCAAAGATGTGGTGTTTATATACTCAAAAAGTACCCTCAGAGGGTCTACCTAGAATGATACTGTGGGCCTGTCGTTGAAGGATGACGATAGTGGTGACTATTGTACACAGATTATTATACAGAAGATGGTAATCCTGCTGTGATACTAAGAATCCTCATGCATAATAAATGAGGCTAGTTTTCGAAGTAAACCACACAACATTTATTCGGCACATAACTAGGCAAAAGGTCTGTGTCAGAATCGTATTGTAGAGCAAGGTGGGACAAATGTAGGTAAAAGGTCGCGCATCTACCTAGGCCTATATTGGGGTACATTGGGGCTCATAACAGTTGCATTGCATGGTGTCTGGCTTTATCTGTCTCTGTCACTGGAGTATGTTTGGCGTCCCCGGTCCCGTCCACTACCAGATTAGCTTCAAGGTCTGAAATGTCACATTCAAGCTACTCTAACGCGGCAATTTTTTCTTTTTTGTTCCCAGTCATCAGTGTGAGTGCCTGTCCATTCATGATGGTTTTGTAAGCCTTCCAAAGTATTTTGGGGGAGTCCACTGATTTTCTGTGAAATATTGCTCTGTGGATTTTACCAGTCCCTCCTGCACCCTCGGGATTTTAAGATACCAGGAATTCAGTGTACTGGCCCTTTGAGGTTGTGGCTTTCCTAGACTATAGATTGCCCACACTGGGGAGTTATTTGAGTATCTCCCTCGCCAAGTAGCGTACATCACGAAAGTGAGAAATAAGGTCAACCGATGTTAAAATAAAGTCAATACGGGAAAGGCTACCATGGGTCCCTGAGAGGAAAGTATAAAATTGTGCAGTGGGGCTATGTGCCCACCAAACGTCAGCTATTCCAATAGCTGAGAGGAAGTCTGCCAAGTGGTAGTGGGAAAGCACTGCCCACCTCGGGGGCTGACGATCTGTATTATCACAAAGTGCCATATTGAAATCTCCCCCCCATAAGGAGTTCACCCCCAGGCAGTTCAAGCAGAAGTTTACCCAGGTCTGGGAAGGTGACACTATGCATAATTGGTGGGACGCATACTGACAGAATACTGATTGTTTCGCCCTCCCACATCCCACAAAGGGCTGCGTATCTACCCAGCTGGTCAGACCACGTTTGATTGATAGGAAGGGGAAACTGCTTCCTAAGCAGTATTCCTACGCCCCTGGAAATGGAAGTGAACACAGCATGGTCCGCCATCTTTCACCCCCAAAGGTCTAGAGCCTGAGTTGTGTTTTTTTGTAGAAGGATTACATCTGGGGAATGGCGTTTAATTTATTGAAGCACTATCCCATGAATGATTTTATCCCCTTAACCATTTACGTTCCAGGACAGGAGCCGAATCTCAGAAGTGGTTATTGTAGGCGCAATCTTCCCTCCCTACGCAATCTTGTCTCTCATTTCCTACCTCCGTGGCACAGCTTGCTGGGCCGGATAAGAGCGGATCACACACATACACCTTTGCAAGGTCAAACAGTGTGGTGAAAAAGGAAAATAGGTACTGTTAAGTCAAGTAAACAAGAAAATCAAAACAGCCATACTGACCCCCCATCCAACCCCATCGAACCTCCTCCCACCCTGCAAGTTGAAATCCAACCCTCCTCTTCCTGCATTCCTTCAATACAGTCCTAGAACTACCCGACCCCCCAGCTCTGCAGAGCACCTGTCGCCCCAACCCAACATAAAACACTAAGGAGAGTGTGGTCCACCTAGATGACACCCGCTGCTCCCCACATAAGGAACATAGTGTTATCAGTGGCCCATTATGTAATAAAGGGATTACTTAGAGGATAGTGGCGTACACCACTTCCTTGCAACAAATTTGACCCTCAGATCGTGAGGACCCATTTGCAGAATGAACGGTGTATTTCAAAATGATACATGGTTATGTGACACTGAGTCCACAGCATTCAACAATAGTGTTCATCATTGTGAGGAGTGGTATAATTGTTTATGGCGCTTGCTGTTTCGGCGAGTCCTTTCCATCCCAGTCCAATTCTCTCGTTGTCTGCCCGGCTAACGTCTCAGAGCGCTGTCCACGCCACCTCCGCCTTTCTCTGGAGCCGCTGCCCCCCACCGTCCGCCATACTTCAAGCCATTCCCAAGCTTCTTCAGAGGTTGAGAAGAACCAATTCTTTCCTTCGGACTCCACTCACAGCTTTGCATGAAGCATCACTGAGTATTTCACTGCTTTGTCCTTTAGGGCTCTTTTGACTTCTAGAAAACTGTGACGTTGCCTCTAGACCTTAAGTGTGAAGTCAGAGAAGAAAGTTATAGTTGCATTCTCATAGGTCACCAGAGGAGCGCTGCAAGCTATCTGAAGTATTACATCACAGTCTTGAAAATTGAAAATACAGGCAATAATACGGCGAGGTTTGGGCCATCCGCCCAGAACACGATGGACCCGTTCCACTGAAAAGCATTTAGAGAGGCCACAAGGTTGTAGTTCCTTAAGGATGAGATCTTCAACAAATAGGTCCGCTGCCTGCCCTTCGGCCCATTCCAGAATCCCTAAGTTGCGCACATTATTGCATCATGATTTGTCTTCATGATCTTCCAGTCTGGCCCCCATGATCTTACTTGTGGCCTGAACTCACTGATCTGAACCTCATCAATGAAATCTCAGTCGCAGTCGAGTCGATTTGGCCTTCTAGCATGGTGCACACTTCTTTAATCGCCGCCATGAGATGATGTAGCATCAAGGGTGTCTGATGGTGCAGGGAGCAGGGGCTGCTCTTGGGACCCATCCAAAGTTTCCATGTCCTTCGGAAGCGTGAACCTGTACAATTTTGTCTGGTGGGAGCACTGCATGCCTTTGCCACTCATCATAGTGACTGAATGGGTGTGGGAAAAAAAGGAGGAGACACAGGGGCCAGGGGGATACTCGCCGCCACTTGCCTGTGGGTGCACACTAGCACTCCACATGACCTGTTGGTTTTCCCGTCATGCTTGCGCCGCTCCCCCAATCCCAACCGCACATACTCTCAAAGCTCCACTGGTTAATGGAGAATATGGTACAAATGGCAGCTCAAATTGTCTCTCTTGGACCAGGTGGCAGCAGAGGAGGGGCAACAGTCCCCAGGGGCCCTATATGTGTAGGAACGGATTGGGAGCAATGTCACAAAAAAGGCTTTGACGTGGGCTATAGCAGCAGGCTGTGTGACACAGACGAGTGGTCAAAAATGGCAAGTATTTTCACTGACAGGATACATATTCAGGGCCAAAGTCATGGGAAAGTGGCAGCTTCACTTTGGGCTCCATGATTTCCTTCAGTAATGGGGAACTTTCCCCCTGGCTTCTCCTCCTCACCCACTCACCGCTCAGACCTGCTCCTCCACTGGCCATATGTCTCAGTCTACACCACTCATAGTGCAACGAAGGGAGCGGCCGGGTTTCAGTCTTCAACTGCGGCCCATCCTTGGGCCGCCGTTCACCCAGCAGGGTTGCCACCACTGTTTTCAGGAGAAGGAGGCCGCACCAGGCTGATGTTACCTCTGTGTCCCACTCGCTGTCCGGCAGCCTAGGCCGACCACCCAGACAGTCTCCGGGTCTACCGGCTTCCGCTTCCCAGCTCTGCTCTCACCGCTGTTGGTGTGTCGTTAGGGGATGACCCCCCCTCTGCTGAGGTGCACAGAGAGTGAGCCACACCTCTGTCCTGCACGAATGGGAGGCTCTCACCGCAAAAGTTCAGCTGTGTCCAGGTCACTCGCCCCCTCTGGTGGCTCTGCGGCAGCGCAGGTCAAACTTGAGGACGGGGCTTCTCCTCACTGCCCGGACCTCGGGTGCCCTCGAGTGCCCGGGCCTCACAAGAAATGCGCGAACGCGCGCGCATGCGTAGTTTTCGCAAGGATTAGAAGAAACGGCGACGAAGAGGAGAAGGGCAGCCCAGGGACGCCGCAGTACAGGTAAGTGGGTTTTAATTTACCTTTACGTACTAGAATTCATTGTTAATATAGGGGGGGTGGAGGCGGGGGCTGGCCAACTCCGCTACGCTGCAGAGTGTGCGGAGATTTGCCTTCTCCGCATTCTCTGCGGAACACGGAGAAGGCAAATCTCCGCACACTCCGCGGGCAGAGCGGAGGTCTCCACCCGGGGCTACTAGGGTTAACAAATATTATATAGCCATGACCGCTGTTTGCTCATTATCAGATATGCTGATCAAGAACATCCTTCATTGCTGCTTTAAATAATTCTCAACTTTTTTTGTATCAGGTCCTACAACTGCTCCCATAGTAATTCTTACAGTCGTTTGTCAGCATTTACTATCTAGAAGATGGAGACAGCGGGAAACAACCTTTACATCGCAGATTTTACACTGCGATGCAATCACAACGCGGTTGTTACAACGACCGCATTGTTACAACGCAGTGCCATTAATACGCAAGTCATTATATAGACTTGCAGTAGATGGCGCTCTAACATAAGGAATAGTATAGTTTACTATTCCAACACCTTCCCTACTGTTACGTAGGCTGGAGTTGGAATAGTAAATTATACATTTCTAATGTTACGGCGCCATCTACTGCAAGTCGATGTAATGATTTGCGTAGTAATGGCATTGCGTGGCAACAACGCGGTTGTTGTAACGACCGCGTTGTGATTGTATTGCGGTGTAAAATCCGCGTTGTTAAGGTATATATTCGGAGACAGCAGCATGGACGAAATTGTGGGTTCTGTCAACTAGCATGAGAGGTGTATGGCTTTTGAAGAAAGGCATCAGTGCAGGAACAGGAATAGTGGCCACAGTCGGTGATGTCACATATCAGTTGCTGTGACACCACAAGGGGAGCACAGGTCACCTGGGGGTGTTGAGCCACTATAAAAACAGTCAGCATTAGCAGCCCATGCTCCACAACTGTTTTTATTTTGCATTCTAGTGGCTCCTTTTCATGGAGTAGCTGCGTTTGGGAGTCATGAGGTAGTTACCGCTCCTGTTTTCTTGTTTTTGGTTTAGGATTTATTTTTGAAGAGACTAGCCATGTGTGGGATTGGCTCTCACATAGGAGTCTAGTCCTGGATGGTACCTTGAATAATATTTGTGATTCTTTTTTGATTAAAGGAAAGATTGTACTGGATGCAAATATTTATTCATGGAAACCATGTGTGTTCAAAGATATAGACTGCATTTCTTTGTACTGTCTCAGGAGCTATCTTTCAAGAATTATGAACTTGTATTTTGCACACCTTATTATTCTGCATAATGACATTATCCTCATCCTTTCTTAGACTTTGATAACATTTCTCAGGAGCTATCTTTCAAGGATTATGAACGTGTATTTTGGACACCTTATTATTCTGCACAAGGACAGTATCCTCATCCTTTCTTAGACTTTGATAAAATGTATTTTTGCCAGTCGTATTGCATCAAGGTATTGATATAGGTTGGG
Organism: Calotriton arnoldi; assembly: GCA_963921515.1. Lineage (NCBI taxonomy): Eukaryota > Metazoa > Chordata > Amphibia > Caudata > Salamandridae > Calotriton > Calotriton arnoldi. The sequence continues at coordinate 14,945 of CAWUFW010023674.1, read as the reverse complement.
AAAGTGATTGCTTGTTCATAGGTGGACTTTATACTTCTAATCTGTGTTTATTATAAATGTATCACTTTGAACATATTTGGAATCAAAGAATGTGGCCTTATTATATAGAAAGTAACTGTAAGTAGTAGGAAAAACATTAGCTCTGAGCACTGTTAACAGTGACTTCATGGATGGCAAATGTGTTTCAGCATTATGAAGACTCTGACAAACTAAAGTCTTAGACAAACCATATGGTGTAGCAAGACTGATAACATTTAAGGCCTCTTCTTATCTTTAGTTATCAACCCTCTCCAGTTGAAAGCAGCTCCCAGCTGAATGGAAAATCAGAGTGACAATATCTAGTGCCTCAGTCTTCTATCTTATCCCATTTACCTTTCCCTGGGCTTCCTTCTATTTATTTATTATTTATTTGTGTATTTATATAGCGCTTGAATCACCCCCGGAGGGGTATCTCAGCGCTCGCAGACTTACAAAAGGAAACTGTCACAATGAGGCAGGTCTAAAAAAGGGCAGTTTTCAGAGCCTTCCTGAAATTCAGATGGTCTGGGCACTGCCTTAAAGCTGTGGGAAGTTGGTTCCACAAGGAGGGCGCCAGATATGAGAAGGTGCTTTCTTGATCCTGGGAATTTTAAGCAGAAATTTCGAGCTTGAGCGGAGGTCCCTTTGGGGAGTATATTGATGAAGCCTCTCTGCCAAATAGGATGTTCCATTTCCCCATATAACCTTATGTGTCAGACAGCAGATCTTAAATTTCACTCGTTTACACACAGGTAGCCAGTGGAGCTGTTGGAGGAGGGGGAGTGAAGCTGTTCTGTGTGGGGCGTTCAAGGTTAAACGAGCTGCAGTATTTTGTACTACCTGAAGGCGGTTCAGAGAGGACTCGTTAGCCGCTATCAATAGGGCGCTACAGTAGTCTAATTTGCTTAACACCAGGGTTTGAATGAGGGTCTTTCGCAAGGGATCGGGAAGATAAGGAAAAACTCTTCTCAGTAGGCCCAGCACGTGAAAGCATGAACCAACAGTGTGTGTTACATGCTCTTTCATGGATAAGGTCTGATCGAGACGCACCCCTAGGTTCTTCGCCGTAGTTTTAGGTGCTGGAGCCGTTCCCAGCTCTATAGGCCACCATTCTGGTGTCCACAGCAGTGGGGCCTCTCCAAAAAGCATGATTTCGGTCTTTCCGGCATTCAGCTGTAAAAAGCTGTTTCTCATCCACTGGGAGATAGCCAGCATGCCGGAGGAGAAGGAGGCTTGGGCTGTCTGAGAGGCCTTATTGAAGGAAAAGGTGAGTTGGGTGTCATCTGCATAGGATATTGGGGTAAACCCGTGGTTCCTCAGTAGTGAGGCCAAGGGGGCAATGTAGATGTTAAACATGGTTGGGCTTAAACAAGAGCTCTGAGGCACTCCCTTGGTCGATTCTTTCGTGTTGGAACGGTATGGCCCCAGATTAATGGTCTGGGTGCGGTTAGAGAGGAAACTGGTCATCCACTGCAGTGCCACTCCACCAATCCCGGCTTCCTTCAGTCTCCTGAGCAAAGTCTGGTGGTCGACCGTATCGAATGCGGCAGAGAGATCTAATAGCACCAGGAGATGTATGGAAACATGCATCACTCCTGGTGGATCCGACCACCAAGGCTAGAACTTTCTGACAGAACTCAGCTGAGGGAAGGTTTCTACATGTAGTATTTGCAAAACAAAAGCATAATATTAAGTACATAATTCTGTCATATGCTGTCATTTGTTACATAAACAGACACAGTTCTACATTAGACACCTGGATAAACCAGGAGTACCGCTGCCAAGACTGCAGCTCTTGGGGGGGCACCTCCAAGAGCCGCAGGTCACGCTTACCTACTCATGGTGATGTTGTGCAGAGTCACGATACTCCGAACTACCTGACTGTACCTGCTTATAGAAGCAGGAGAGGGTGGCAGTGTGAGGGGACTGTAGGTGCCATCTGGACACATGCTTCTCATGTCAGAGGTACAAGTTACCTGAGACACATGAGTGAAGCCAGGAAAGACTACATGTTCTATGGAGCCACAGGACTCTCATGCGCCTTGTAGCTGGTGGTAGCCATTTTGAACTCTTTGATTGTAATTCCTCGTAGTCCAGAGAGTCCTAGAAACATAGATACATAGTTGCTAGAGCTGAAACCTTATTGACATAATTTATAGATCTGCAAACTGTTGTTAACTTTGGAAGACCATGAAAGACTGAACTAGATAGAGGGATGTATTTTAGGGCAAAACCTTTACTTAAGGATTTAGACTTTGCTATTGAACACTATTTTTAGGAATCATTCTTCCAAGATTATGAATTCTTACATTGCACTTTGTTGTTTCTAGGAGTGAAGTGAAAAGGATCCCCAACTTGAACAGGCACTGATAATCTTTCTGCCAGACATGTGTAGTATTAAGCTATTGTCTCGGGTAGGGAAGTGATTGCTGGTAGTTAAGTGAACTCTGTAATACTAATATACATTTTGTACATTGCAGTTTATAAAACCTACATACTTGAAAACTATTTGAACCAAAGAACCAATCCATATAATTCTGAAGGTAGTTGGCTATGGTCATATATGCATAAAAACCTTTTATACTGTTGCATATATTACATAGATTCTAATTGCATTTCAGTTCTAGGAAGAAACAAAGTTTCACCAGACCATAGAACGTTGGAAATGCAGAGACTGTTAAAAGGTATATCAAATGCAAATAAATAAAGTGTTAGTCAGAATGATAAAAATCACTAAAGACTTTCACATATCTTTAAATATCAACACTCCTGTAGTGCAGACCATGCCCATCTGTGTTTGTGTTTCCCTCTATTATCCCCTCACTCTTCCCCAGGTCTACGTTTAACCAACATATTGTCAGTGTATGATCTACAGTGGGTTTGGAGAAGTGTTGGAATACACAATGCTCCAGTTGGATTGCTAGGTTAGTGCATGTTGACAGTAACATTGAATGTAAATGGACATTTACATTATAATACTTGGTTTCATTGTTATCAAACTGGAATAAAATTGGCTTCTTACAAGGAGAAGAGTGGTATAATTCTACAGTCTGTATACAGGCACTCCAAACCACGTTTGCTCACTGCAACTGATTTGCAGCTCTCATAGCAAAGAGGTTACAAATATAAGCCTTCAAACATTATCCCTAATTTTGGTGCTCTTTCCATGGCCCATATTTGCATATCAGTTTTCTCTCAATTGATGGGAAGACTCCTTTTGCACTATTTCAAAAAGCCCCTCAAAAACACTTCACAGACGTCTCTGTCCAAAAACATATTTGATATTGCAAATGAGTTAAATATCATAAAGCTCAAGTTGAATTAGCAGTTAGTTTTGGACTTTGCGATCTTGTTTCTAAGGTTTTGATGACTTATTCCCAGTAAATTGATGATGTCCATGCAGATATAAAAGACATTTGTTAACTGAGTTGAACACATCATTTAATTCTACAAAAATTCAAAACCTGCTCCACATATTATAAAAATGATATTTTAAAGGTTTTTATGACATGGTCATGTTAGATGGAATCCTCTTCAAGGCAAGAAACCCTATGGGAGAAGGTTGGGGGGCAGAGGAAGGAGCAAAGGTAAAACTAGGGTAGGAATAATGAAATTCAAGATGAGCAGAATAATAAACAAGAATCTGGATGTCAGTAATACAGGGTGAAAAATATGAGTTCAGAAGATGGATTTGCCCACAACATTGAAAATCGTGGAGATCCTACTCTTCACTGAAGCTGGCAACATCAGTTGGACAAACTAGTGTTTGCGAAGGAGAATGGAAGGGAAATCCGTATTTAGGGCTTTTTAGAGGGTTACGTGTTTGAATAAGTTATTAAATTCAGTCAGTGATGAGGAGATTGGTGTGAAACAAGCCAACCAGATTAAAAAGTGATCAAAGCGGGTTTAGAGGGTGATGATTGGCCACTTCAGTAGGTTAGGCTTAGGGCAGGGACCAATAAGTCCACAATTAAGACAACAATTGTTGATGGGAGAAATAAATTGAATAGTTGCATTTATGGATTTTAGAGGGTCCTCGTGACACACATTCAAGTTTATGAAGTGGTTCTTTGAACAGTAGATGAGGGATGATAGATGGTTGGAAACTTTTCCTTTCTGTCCTGGATGAAGCCGATTCTGGTGAGGAAGAAGCTGTGGAGTTGGAAGTGAATCTGTTGTGATGGTGGGACCTATGATTTCAATTGGCATATTTCTGTTGGCCAGCCTGTGTCTAGAAAGTCAGGCTGTAATATTGTCTGTGCGTTAGGCATATGATGATGTTTTAGCATTTATTGTGGAAATGTTTAATTTGCTTTCTTGAAGTCTGCAGGTTATCTTCTCTACTGATATTGGTGTTCTCCAGCATTGCTCCAGACATAAGACTGGTTTTCTGAATTCTACAAGGTTGGCGGTGAAGGGTTTATTGAGGAAGCAGAAGTTTGGTTAAAGTAAGGAGGCTACAGGAAAGTACTGAAATGCTTCTAACATGATTCTCATGTTGTTGTCCCAAACTTGTAAATTGAAACCTTTCTGACTTTTGGAGGGGTAGAAATGGGTAATCTGGAAGGAGATGAGGCATAATCGGGCCACAATATTTGGAAAAAACAGATGCAGTATATCAAGGTTATGTGTTAGTATCAAGTCTAACATATTACCCACAGAATGGGTAGGGATATAGAAGTGAGTGGTGAAGTTGGCGCTGTTGAATGTTTCAGTGGTGATAGCATTAAAAGTGAGCCTGGGCAGAGTTCACGTAGCAGCGCTACACGGACGTCCGCGAAGTGGCAAAAAAACTCCACCGCGCTACGAGGAGTTCCGCGAGTTCGCCTGATGTTTCTGCCATACATCAACGCGGATTACGCGTTTGGGTGGAAATATCGCATGAACTGCACCACGTGGCCGCACATTTGCGCGGCCATCTTGTTTCCTACTCTGTTTATGGTGCTGGGGCCTACTTTTCCATCATTATTCAATCTTTGCAATCCTTGCTTTCTAAAACTTTTTTTCCAATCTTTTTTATTTATTCTCTTTAAGCCTGGGCGGTAAAATCCGCTCCGCTCGCGGAGTTTGCGGATTTTTGGCAACTCCGCGTTCCGCGTAGAACGCGGAGTTACCGAAAACTCTGCGATCTGCGGCGTAGCAGAGTTTTTCCCTTGTTCGTGCTTTCAAAATGCGTTTTTGCGTGTGCGGTAGCGACTTACCGGGATCCCTGCGTTCGCCGACGAGTTTTCCTATCCATTCGCGTGCGCCACGAGATTTTGGTAGCCGGCCGCGCGATCCTGCGAGAGTGTGCGATCGCGAACACGTCATTCGGACGTGCCTTCGGACATCCGGCGAAAGTTTGGTGAAGCTTGCGATGCCGAACACGCAAAATTTGCAATCTGGAGAAGAATATCTCTCGAGCAGCATAAAACCTTCTCGAAAATGATGATTTGGATGAAAAAAACTCCTCAGATTGACATTTGGCTGTACTTTTTTGTGCAAGGAGTCCTTTTTCTTTTTTTACTTTTTTTTTGGAGAGGAAGGAAGTGCTCTAGAGTCTCCAACTTCCTGTTCCTGTCCAGCAGGCTCCTCCCAGTGCTTTGTCCATGTCCTGTTCACTTTTCATTTGGATTTGGAGCTGGAAGGATCACTCTTTGTGTCTGCTGCATCATATATCTTTGGATTTGAGGACTTTTGGATTTGAGATTTTACAAGTAAGTTGGTGTTGTTTGTTTGATTGGGGCATTGAAGTTGCTGCAACTACAATTTTTGTACTTTTCATCATTTTAATTTTTTTTTATTGTGGGTAGCCAATAGGCCCAGAGCTAGTCATGGGTGCATTAAACAACTGTTTCTGTGGTGTTTGTTGAATTTATTTTAAATATCATTTAGGGCATGGATGGCATTGGATTGAATTGCAAAATGTGTATTTTTTGGGGTATTTCACTTTTTAAGTGTGTGTTAAATAAATGCCTTTGTTGTGTGTGTGTGGTGTGGTTGTTGTGTAACTTGTCAAACACACTAGCCCTAGTTATTGACTAGGAATGGGAATTAGAGGCACAGGGCCTAGGGACTAGCCAGCCTCCAACACGAAATGCAAACACAGATGGGGCTGTCCCTAGTTGGGATTTCTATTGGATTTTTAGAGATGCGTGTCAAGTGGGGGCATCTCACAAAAAGTGAAGGACTGACATCACACACCACCTGGTGTCGTGCTTCATCATAGGCCGTCCTCGCCCTCTAAAAACTTCATTTGCTAGAGGGCGGGCATACACCTGGAAACAGGGATGCACTTCTAAACTAAGTGGGGGCCCGTGAATAGTGAAAAGTGATTTAAAAACCATTACAGTTGTCAAAAAGACTAATTTAATTGAATGGGCAGCTGTATGGTATTAAAAGAAATGAGCGGTGATATGGGAACTAATTATCCCCTCACCGTGCTAAATGTGGTCAACATGTTTCTGCTAAGGGTCCCCGGAGGGTACATAGCATTCATCAGGACCAAATATGTTAGAGGGCTCCGTCTTTATATATACATAAAGATCAACCACTAGAGGAAATGGGGGGGTTTATGAAGATATAACTCTCCCCACTAGTGTAGTACTCAAAAGAAATGCCTGTAGAAAAAGAAAAACAAATACATACAGAATATGAGGGTTTCTGTCTGTAATGTTACATTGCATACATCACCACACTTTAAAGCGCGCGTGGTGGTTTCTAAGTGAAAAACACGTGTCAGTCATACGTGTCAACACTTTTAAAGGAGAGAAGAAATGTCTCTCACTGCTTACCCTAGGTCACTATCCTACTTACTCCATGGGAGGTCGTGGGAGGAAGGCCCTACTATGACATCCTGGAAAGAGAGACACAAAATCACAGCCTGGAGTTGATAAATCAGGTCCATGGTAGGGAGAAAAAAGCATATACACAGATGCATGTTAAAAACTGGTGCGTTCCAATGGTAAGGGTTAAAAATGCACCAACGCGTTTAAGTACGCTCTTACATCCATCCACAAACATACACACTCTTACTGTCTTTTTCAGCGCCTTCCGCCGTGTTTCCTACAGTTGTCCGCTTCGCCTCCCCGTCAGTGAATAATGGTGGGAATGGAGCGGTCTTTTATAGTGCCCCTGGTTTGTCTAATTGTTTGTTAATTGGGAATGAATTGATGACACCTGGACCAGGTCCGGTGTCTCGGTGGGATCGTGCCTGGTTGCCTGGTTAAAGGTGTTACCTAGGAAGTGATCCGCTCTTGAGATACTGCCTCCCTGCTAGGTGGGCGTTATTCTAGAGGGAGTGTCAGCGGTCCACGGGAGGAGAGCGTGATTGCCTTCAGCTCTCCTCCCCGTTTCTTGAAAGACGTGCAGTGAATCTGCCGCGCATGCGTCCTGTGCCTATATTTCATAAGCGCATACGTTTGGCGGCCATGTTTCTTGGTAGTCAGGCTCTGCCTGACTTGCCGCGCGCGCCTGCGGGTGCCTGCGTGCTAGTGTTGGCATAACCGGAACGCTGTAAACAAGTGATTGGTCTCAATCATAATCCCATTCCAAAAGCCAAACCACATGTAACTAAATGATTGGTGGCAGATATGGTACATCTATTGGTAAACTCATTACTGTGGCCAAACCGCAAGATAGCCAATAATAGTGTGGACATCACGTTTCACCTTATAAACGGGTATATATAAAGCACAGCAAATTTAATCATTGAGTGGATGAGCATGGGGCTGGATATATTTTTTGAGGTGCACACGTACAGTTACAACCTAGTGAGGTTGTGCCACGTATGATGTTGGTGGTTATTACTCCTTCCTGCGATCTCATCCAAGGGGTATTTTATTTTATAGGCCATGTATGTTTGGTGCATATTCTGAGTTTGCCCAAGTTAGATAATGGGGGTAAGTGTGTGGTTGGTTGAGGTGTGTAATATCGTTTTAGTCATGGATTTATACTTATTTAAGTACCCCATGTCTTAGCTACATGTGTATACATGTGTTCTTAATGTTACTTTGTTTGCGGTAAGGCACTGTAAATGAGTTACCGTGCCAGCTGCAGCCACGGGATATCGCCATTAAGGCCCGTGTCCCATGTGCGCAACCGGTATACCGAGCGTTGCTTCCTGATATGCAGATTTCTACTGATGTCTGTTTTTTGTTTCTTCATAACCTCCAATACCACCCATTGCAGATCTGATTCCTTGTGGTTTAGGTCTAGGAAGTGTTTTGTCAGTCTGGTATTGGATTTTTTACAGCAGATTGTACTACGGTGTTCGTTGATCCGTGTTGTTACTTTCCTTGTCGTCATACCAACGTACTTCAAGTTGCACGGACAGTTCAAGAGGTAGATCACATTCTCAGTGTTGCAGTTACTAAGATCCTTCAGTTTCCACGCATTGTAGGTACCAATATCTACCTCTTTTGTGGTGGTAGTCAGGGGGCAGCAAACGCAGCTGGCCTGTTGGTTTTGGTTGGCTCCAAAGGGTGTTCTGACCACTGTCATCCTTGTGTTTGATTTTTGAGTGTACCAGGTCGACCCTGAGGTTCCTACTTCTCTTGAAGGCAAAAAGGGGAGGCGCCCACTGTCGTTGTCCACTATTAAGAATTGCCCATTTTTTCTTTATAATGTTTTGAACTTTGTTGGATGCTGGGGTGTACGTGGTTACGCACACTATGCGCTCGGATTTCTCTTTTGGTGTAGTGTCCAGCAGTGCTTCCCGATTATTATTCCTGGCCCTTTTCTTGGCTCTCCTGATCATTTGTTTCGGGTAGTGTCTTGCCAAGAGTTTGGTCTCCAGCTGTTCTGGCTGCTCTTGAAATGTTTCCAGCTCAGAACAATTTCTCCGAATTCTGAGGAATTGTCCCACTGGCAGATTTTGGCGCAGTGCTCTAGGGTGGTAGCTTTCGTACAGTAATAGGCTATTCCTATCCATTGGTTTTATGTGCACCTTTGTGGAGATCCCCTCGGTCGTCAGGGTGATGTCCAAGTCGAGGAATATAGTTGGGATTTCTACAGGATTTTTAGAGATGCGTGTCAAGTGGGGGCATCTCACAAAAAGTGAAGGACTGGCCTCACACACCACCTGGTGTCATGCTTCATCATAGGCCGTCCTCGCCCTCTAAAAACTTCGTTTGATAGAGGGCGGGCATACACCTGGAAACAGGGATGCACTTCTAAACTAAGTGGGGGCCCGTGAATAGTGAAAAGTGATTTAAAAACCATTCCAGTTGTCAAAAAGACTAATTTAATTGACTAATTTAATTAACTTTTTGTGAGATGCCCCCACTTGACACGCATCTCTAAAAATCCTGTAGAAATCCCAACTAGGGACAGCCCCATCTGTGTTTGTATTTCGTGTTGGAGGCTGGCTAGTCCCTAGGCCCTGTGCCTCTATTTCCCATCCCTAGTCAATAACTAGTGCTAGTGTGTTTGACTTTCCGTACATCTGTGTGCTGTGGGAACACCCTTACGGCAATTTTATGTCATATATGACTGGAGGACCGGCTAGTTCATAAACAGGCCCCTTAGAAATCATTAAAGTTTTTGAGTGTCTTAACTGATTATACTCACAACACAATACCCTAGCACTAAAAATGGATACCGAACTGACGTTCGATGAGAGCACATATGCGGAGATACTAAGAACCCCATCACTCCTAGCTGAAACGGTGGTAGCACAAACCGTAAAAAACTCTGATGAGTGGGAAGCACTCTCAGCAAAGAAAAAAGAACAGATCCGGACGGCCCTGCACGGGGCTTTTATGACAGAGTACCAGAGAAAGAACACAGCCCCACGAGGACTCGTGGTCACCAATGAGCCGAGGCTGTTCCTGAACAATAAAGAGTTTAGGCTCAACTGGCCAAGTATCACCTGGAAGTGTACTAAGGATTGGTTGGTGTTAATCATCAATATGGCTAGACAACTAGTGGATGCCTTAATGGTCGAAATACAACAGAGTGAGAGTAAGTTGAAGACCACAGTCCACATTACTGTCTAAAAAAAGAAACTTGAAGAAATAAACAACGACCATTCAGCATATAGAGAATATCTTACCCAAACCAAAATTACCAAATTACAAAAGGATGTACAGAAGTTTAGTCGAGAAACAGTATATCCCTACACTACCGACGAGTACTATGAGAAACCTCCACAGCAACAGGCCCCAAGGCGTCAACAACCCTTCAGACCTACTCCCCAAAACTGGACCTTTAGCTCGGGTGATAAGAGGAGCGACAGTAGCAGTGATGAGAGCACTGGAGGACAATACATTAGAAAACACCAGAACCCCCAGCAAACAATGTTTGCCCCACCTATGCACCCTTTTGGGTTTTGGCCACAACAATATTACCCACCTGGATTTGGTTTCCAACAAGGTCCGCAGCCTTTTTTATTCAGAGGCCGGGGAAGGGGAAGAGGCAGACAAAAATCAAGAAGAACCCCCAGAGTACAATGGGAGAACGAACCCACAACCAGCGGAGGAGCAGTCACACGGAGCAGGGGGAGGAGCGGCACCCCAGCAGTGAACAAGGAGTGACGAATATCGTGAATCTAAGCGATTACACAATCAGCAAAGATGAAGAAGCCGTACTCTCAAAGGACCTCAGCTTTGTGCCTACCCCGAATAATGACCCATTTTCTCTCAACACCGAACTGGCACAGTTCTTTAGAAAGATCAAGCTGAGGGATTACTTTGGTGAATCACAAAAAGATGGTGATGGAAATTCAAATACAGGCCTACGAAAAAAGTCCACTTTCACTCCACGGACCCAAAACATCTCATGCAACGTGCTGGCATTTGAACAAGCAGTTCTCAAAGAAGTCGAAGAAATTGACTTCAACAATACTAACGGGTTCCAGAACCTGACCAAGGGAGAGAGGACAGCACTCCAGCTACTCAAGAACAATCATGAGTTAGTAATAAAACCGGCGGACAAAGGCGGGGCTATAGTTCTTATGAGCTATACTATGTACAGAGAACAGTGCCTGCGCCTTTTATCAGACACAACAAGCTGCGAGATACATCGTAGTGACCCTACAATACAGATTATGAACAAGATTGAAAGCCTGGTCAGTGAGGGTATGACCTGTGACTGGATCACAAAACATGAAGCAGAGTTCCTTGTTAACACCGAAACGAGAACACCTAGGTCTATACCCTTCCGAAAATCCACAAAAACAGGACACCACCCCCGGGAAGGCCTGTAGTGTCTGGCATTGGCTCAGCACTAGAACCTCTATCGCAATTCTGCGATTGGTTTATAAGACCCATCGTGCAGAAGTCCCCGTCATACCTTAAGGACACGAAGGATGTCTTATGCCACCTGAGAGATCTGGAGGTCAATATCAATGAGGACTTGTTTATAACTATGGACATCGAAGCGCTCTATACGAGCATCCCTCAAAGACGCACCCTGGAGGTGGTTGAACAAATCCTCCTGAACCAAGAATGGATCTACATAACACCAAGACACTTCATTATGGAATGTGCGGAGCTGGCCCTCACCACATTTTTTTGGGAGTTCGAGGATACCATGTACCATCAGATCAAGGGCACGTCTATGGGCAGCACGTTCGCGCCCAGTATGGCGTGCCTGCATGTCCACCAGTTTGAGGAAGACGACATCTTCAATGCTAACAATCCATTTGCCCAACAGATGAAAACGTGGAAGCGATACATAGACGATATTTTCATCGTGTGGCACGGTACATCAGAGGAAGCCACGATGTTTGTGGAGTGGGTCAATAGCAGAGACGATCATCTCAACTTCACTCACACTATCGAGAAAAATCATGCTATATTACTCGACTTGGACATCACCCTGATGACCGAGGGGATCTCCACAAAGGTGCACATAAAACCAATGGATAGGAATAGCCTATTACTGTACGAAAGCTACCACCCTAGAGCACTGCGCCAAAATCTGCCAGTGGGACAATTCCTCAGAATTCGGAGAAATTGTTCTGAGCTGGAAACATTTCAAGAGCAGGCAGAACAGCTGGAGACCAAACTCTTGGCAAGACACTACCCGAAACAAATGATCAGGAGAGCCAAGAAAAGGGCCAGGAATAATAATCGGGAAGCACTGCTGGACACTACACGAAAAGAGAAATCCGAGCGCATAGTGTGCGTAACCACGTACAACCCAGCATCCAACAAAGTCCAAAACATTATAAAGAAAAAATGGGCAATTCTTAATAGTGGACAACGACAGTGGGCGCCTCCCCTTTTTGCCTTCAAGAGAAGTAGGAACCTCAGGGACGACCTGGTACACTCAAAAATCAAACACGAGGATGACAGTGGTCAGAACACCCTTTGGAGCCAACCAAAACCAACAGGCCATTTTCCATGCAGCAGCTGCGTTTGCTGCCCACTGACTACCACCACAAAAGAGGTAGATATTGGTACCAACAATCCGTGGAAACTGAAGGATCTTAGTAATTGCAACACTGAGAATGTGATCTACCTCTTGAACTGTCCGTGCAACTTGAAGTACGTTGGTATGACGACAAGGAAAGTAAAAACACGGATCAACGAACACCGTAGTACAATCCGCTGTAAAAAATCCAATACCAGACTGACAAAACACTTCCTAGACCTAAACCACAAGGAATCAGATCTGCAATGGGTGGTATTGGAGGTTATGAAGAAACAAAAAACAGACATCAGTAGAAATCTGCATATCAGGGAGCAACGCTGGGTATACCGGTTTCGCACATGGGACACGGGCCTTAATGACGATATCCCGTGGCTGCAGCTGGCACGGTAACTCATTTACAGTGCCTTACCGCAAACAAAGTAACATTAAGAACACATGTATACACATGTAGCTAAGACATGGGGTACTTAAATAGGTATAAATCCATGATTAAAACGATATCACACACCTCAACCAACCACACACTTACCCCCATTATCTAACTTGGGCAAACTCAGAATATGCACCAAACATACATGGCCTATAAAATAAAATACCCCTTGGATGAGATCGCAGGAAGGAGTAATAACCACCAACATCATACGTGGCACAACCCCACTAGGTTGTAACTGTACGTGTGCACCTCAAAAAATATATCCAGCCCCATGCTCATCCACTCAATGATGAAATTTGCTGTGCTTTATATATACCCGTTTACAAGGTGAAACGTGATGTCCACACTATTATTGGCTATCTTGCGGTTTGGCCACAGTAATGAGTTTACCAATAGATGTACCATATCTGCCACCAATCATTTGGTTACATGTGGTTTGGCTTTTGGAATGGGATCATGATTGAGACCAATCACTTGTTTACAGCGTTCCGGTTATGCCAACACTAGCACGCAGGCACCCGCAGGCGCGCGCGGCAAGTCAGGCAGAGCCTGACTTCCAAGAAACATGGCCGCCAAACGTATGCGCTTATGAAATATAGGCACAGGATGCATGCGCGGCAGATTCACTGCACGTCTTTCCAGAAACGGGGAGGAGAGCTGAAGGCAATCACGCTCTCCTCCCGTGGACCGCTGACACTCCCTCTAGAATAACGCCCACCTAGCAGGGAGGCAGTATCTCAAGAGCGGATCACTTCCTAGGTAACACCTTTAACCAGGCAACCAGGCACGATCCCACCGAGACACCGGACCTGGTTCAGGTGTCATCAATTCATTCCCAATTAACAAACAATTAGACAAACCAGGGGCACTATAAAAGACCGCTCCATTCCCACCATTATTCACCGACGGGGAGGAGAAGCGGACAACTGTAGGAAACACGGCGGAAGGCACTGAAAAAGACAGTAAGAGTGTGTATGTTTGTGGACAGATGTAAGAGCGTACTTAAACGCGTTGGTGCATTTTTAACCCTTACCATTGGAACGCACCAGTTTTTAACATGCATCTGTGTATATGCTTTTTTCTCCCTACCATGGACCTGATTTATCAACTCCAGGCTGTGATTTTGTGTCTCTCTTTCCAGGATGTCATAGTAGGGCCTTCCTCCCTCGACCTCCCATAGAGTAAGTAGGATAGTGACCTTGGGTAAGCAGTGAGAGACATTTCTTCTCTCCTTTAAAAGTGTTGACACGTATGACTGACACGTGTTTTTCACTTAGAAACCACCACGCGCGCTTTAAAGTGTGGTGATGTATGCAATGTAACATTACAGACAGAAACCCTCATATTCTGTAAGTATTTGTTTTTCTTTTTCTACAGGCATTTCTTTTGAGTACTACACTGGTGGGGAGAGTTATATCTTCATAAACCCCCCCATTTCCTCTAGTGGTTGATCTTTATGTATATATAAAGACGGAGCCCTCTAACATATTTGGTCCTGATGAATGCTATGTACCCTCCGGGGACCCTTAGCAGAAACATGTTGACCACATTTAGCACAGTGAGGGGATAATTAGTTCCCATATCACCGCTCATTTCTTTTAATACCATACAGATGCCCATTCAATTAAATTAGTCTTTTTGACAACTGTAATGGTTTTTAAATCACTTTTCACTATTCACGGGCCCCCACTTAGTTTAGAAGTGCATCCCTGTTTCCAGGTGTATGCCCGCCCTCTAGCAAACAAAGTTTTTAGAGGGCGAGGACGGCCTATGATGAAGCATGACACCAGGTGGTGTGTGAGGCCAGTCCTTCACTTTTTGTGAGATGCTCCCACTTGACACGCATCTCTAAAAATCCTGTAGAAATCCCAACTAGGGACAGCCCCATCTGTGTTTGCATGTTGTGTAACTTGCACACCTTGTTTAGCCCTGTGGATTTTCGTTTTTGCATTTTATTGCATTAAAGCTGTGCTTTTTAGCATGCCTCCTTTGCCTGGCTATTATAGGCCTGTTTCAGTTCATTGTTTTCCAGGCCTCCTGCTTGTTGTGACTCTGAGTGACCATGTGGCTGGTGGCCTTTTTGTGGTGGTAGTTTAGTAGTGTGCTGCTTTTGCCATATAGGCCTGCATGTCTTTCC
>CAWUFW010023673.1:0-71646 GCA_963921515.1 Calotriton arnoldi | reverse complement strand
TCTTTCATCTTTGCGCTGACGGGTCATAAACTCCTCTGAGATCATAATGACTGTGAATATTACAATATACATATTCACACTATATGATCCCAAGTGGGAAACAGAGTAAGAACCAGAAGCTGCTGACATTACTTATAAATCTTTAGTCTTCGCGCCCACGGGGCACCAACACCTCTGAGGTCAAGTATAGTGTCAATATTATAATATACAAAGTGACACTATATGAGCTCAAATGAGCCAGAAAAGGAATAGTGTTTCCTCTATTTTGTCTGTTTCTGAATACAAGCTGCTGACGTTACATATAAATGGCAAATACAACCAATAACATTTTTTCAAAATACAAATCTTTAAATATTCACAAATAGCTACGTATTATGAATATCTACTATGCCATAATCAAACAACTTACAACTCCGTAATATGTTTTGTTGTCGCAAAAGAAGAATCCGACGCTAGAAAACGGAATCTGCATCACAGAATGGACACGCGTAAATAACTCGCAAAAACGAAACTAATCGAACAACGGGTGTGGTTTATATACTTTTTGGTTATTGAGTAGTCTATAGAAGGAACATGCGGCCCGCCCATTTAGATGTCACGTTTTACAGCTGACACGTGCTCATGTTTTCACTGTTTAACTTGTGCACGTGTTGGGAAAAGTTACAAAATGTGAAGCGGTAAAGGTTTCGATTTCGATCCTCACACGTATAAGCTCCTTAATATGTACATACGTTGGAGACCTTAAAAACTATTACCCGGTAAACCGTGTTATTTCCTTTCTCGTGACTAAAAACATCTATTAATTGCTGTAATTCTAAATAGAAAACATAAAAAAATATCGTTCAGAATAGAAGAAAAAATACGTGCTAATATTTCTCATCACTATAGTTTTAAATTAAAAAAAATGCCAGCATTTGTAAAGCATACAGCTACCTCCAGAGAGGTGTCCCGGCGCTCGGGGCGTCGGGAAGATTAAGCAAGGTATTGCCCACAGTGACATAGTGGTGGGCTAACGTGCCACCGGAGCCGGGAATCGACTGTGAACGCTGTTGTTCTAAGTCAGGTATCATAGCTGCTGCGTCACATTTTTTCCACACTTATATGTTAATTAGTGCTAATTAAGTTTTAAACATTGTTAAATTATAACTTATAACAGACTACTGTTACAGTTAGTTTTTCACTACAAAAAGTATGCACGTCTTTTTAAAATTTACTTAAAAACAATATAGGTTTCAGGGACATTGTAGTTACAAATTAGCATCTAAAAAACCATTGAAATTCACTGAAAAAACCATAGGTTTCAGGCACGTTACAGTTAGAAATTAGCATTTCAAAAACCTTAGAAATTCACTGAAAAAACCATAGGTTTCAGGCACGTTATAGTTAGTTGGACATTTCACTCGTACAAAACCATAGAAATTCCACCGTTATAGTTAGTTCAGCTAACTATAACTCGCGCCCCCGCAATGCACTACTGATGACGTCACATATTACATCATTCATGACATGGTCAGTGACATCACTGATGACATCACTGATGACATCTCAAATGACATCACTGATGACATCACCGACGACATCATCCAGTGACTGTGTGTTTCTGTAATTTTTTTTATATGTTTTATATATATTCCAAGGTGTATGGAAGAATGAGTGGGTGTATAAGTGTCTGGATGGAGGATTTAGTAGGTGAGTGACTGACTGTATAAGTGAGTGATTAAATGTGTCTTACTGAATGCATGGGTTAGTGACTAAACTGTGTGAATGTCTGTATTAGTCTGTCTGTTGTTGTGCAAGCTGCTGCATGGGTTGGTCAGTAGCTACATCAGTGTCTATATAGGTTATTGATTGGTTGTCTGAGTATTTTTCGGGGGAGATTGAGTGTGTGTGTGGGTGGGTGGGAGGTGTGTGACTCTGTGCATAGATGTGTGAGTGGTTGATTCACTGGGTGTATGGGTTCAAGAGTGCATGTGGAAACAGCTGTATGGGTGCGTGAGTGTGTGTATCGGTGTCTTGGTGAGTGAATGAATGCCTGAGTGGTACATGTCCAAGTAACTACATATGTAAAAGGCAGTGTATGTGAGAGTTGAAGTATATAAAGGACTCTACATGATAGTCAGTGATTGTGAGACTGGCTGTATAGATCAGTGTGTACTTGTATCACTGATTATATAGCACAGTAAGTATGCGTTAGTATCTGTATGAATAAGTGAGGTGGTGTGTGTATAATTGTATAAGTGAGTAAATGGGAGTGTGATAGATTCTTAGCATGACTGAGTAGGTGTGTGAGTAACTGCATGGATGAGTGGCGGTGTGTGATTGTCTGTATAGGTGTATGAGTGCATATGATAGTGTTGTATTGAGGAGTGACTGCATGTATGAGTTATTGTATGGATGAATGAGTGGATGTGTGTGTAGACCTAGCAATCAGTGAGTGCGTATGTAGTAACTGGTATTGGTGTGTCAATGATCTAGAAAATGGTAGTCTGTATTTTACAGTGGGTGTATCAAAGGTTATATTAGAGTGTGAGGAGGTGCATCAGATTTTCACGTGGATGATGTCGTCAGTGATGTCATCAGTGATGTCATTTGAGATGTCATCAGTGATGTCATCAGTGATGTCACTGACCATGTCATGAATGATGTAATATGTGACGTCATCATCAGTGCATTGCGGGGGCGCGAGTTATAGTTAGCTGAACTAACTATAACGGTGGAATTTCTATGGTTTTGTACGAGTGAAATGTCCAACTAACTATAACGTGCCTGAAACCTATGGTTTTTTCAGTGAATTTCTAAGGTTTTTTAAATGCTAATTTCTAACTATAACGTGCCTGAAACCTATGGTTTTTTCAGTGAATATATATATCCACGACACCAATTCTTCAAGATTCCCTGCCCCGGAATCAGAAAAGGAACGGACACCAATTTTCTTCGTGCTGGTAATTTTTATTCAAGCAAACGTGCTATTCCGCCATGATGCATTTCAGCCCCTAGAGGCCTTGATCACATATATATATATATATATATTATATATATATATATATATATATATATATATATATATATATATATATATATATATATATATATATATATATATCTACTGGCGGTCGCCAGTAGATAGTTATAGTTACAACCTATTATCCATAGGAAATCCACGACATTCTATTTGAAATAACTCTCTTGCCGGTTGACGTATCTTCGCAAAATTTTCAAACTTTATGGCGCGCTCCGGTCCGCTCCTACCCTGAAAGTCTCGGGGGATTCGTCAAGCGGGGGCCGAGAAAAAGGGGGTCCCAAAACGCGTTTTCCCCATGCAATTTTCCATAGGAAACTTTAGACACGGCTACAGCTCGAACTGCTGAACGGAATTACACCAAATTTGGCAAAGAGGTAGTTCTTGGTTCAGAAAGAACCCTTTTGTTAAATGGTGTAAATCCGTTCAGTAGTTGCTGAGAAAATCAAAAGTAAAAAGATAGTGATATCTAGGGCCGCGGATCCTCCCGAGCACGAGCTTTATGTTAATTGGCTGTCAACACTCCAAACCAGGAAGTGTTGGCAGCCATTTTGTCCCTCGGTAGAACCGAGGGACAGAAACAAGTGCGCAAAGTGCACAAAGGGGGCAGGGTAGAAACACCCTGACCCCTAGGTCTGCTCAGGGGTCCCACAAGGACCCCTGGGCAAAAAATTATTATTATTTTTTTAAAAATCGGCAGGATGCGCTCAGGGAGCGCGAACCCTGCCGGAAAAAAAAAATCGAAGCGCGGTCTCCCGCGCTTCGATGTTACTGGCCCCCGGGTGGGCCAAGTCCCGGGGGCATGCTGGGGGGGGGTTAATTTTATGTGTGGGGGGCCTCTAAGGGCCCCCCAAGCCCCAGGGACCACCACCCCCCAGGGCCGGCTCCTGCAGTGTCCCTCAGGATTCAAGGGGAGTTAATCCCCCGACTTAAAACGCGCCACGGGGCGCGTTTGCACAGTGGTGAAGGGAGGGCGGGGCTTCAGGTGACATGTGTGCAAACAGGCCCCGTGGCGCGTTTTAAGATGGGGAATTAAATCCTCTTCAATCCTGAGGGTCCCTGGGGGCCAACTAGCCCAACAGGTACGTCCAGAAAGCGCCACAGAGCTGCGTTGCAGAGAGGTGTAAAAGGGGTGTGGCCTCTGTACATGTCTCTGCAACGCAGCCCCTGGCGCATACTGGAGGTTCCTGGTGGGCTAGTTGGCCCGTAGGGACCCTCATGATTCAAGGGGACTTAATCCCCCAACTTAAAACGCGCCACGGGGCGCGTTTGCACAGATGTCACCTCAGGCCCGCCCCCTCCCTTCACCATTGTGCAAATATTCCTCTAAAATCAGCCGAAATACGAATTCTGATTTACTCACCTGTTATCAGGAGAGACCTCAGTGCTGCATCTTTCAGCCCAGTACTAATCCTGAAAAGTAATTTTAACCGTACTTACCAGTAACTTGAATTTCCTTCCATAGGCTAACATTGACTGGTTTCACTTGGAAATTCTTCTAAGTGTGGAGTTTTGGAACTTTAAAATATTCCTCTAAAATCAGCCGAAATACGAATTCCGATTTACTCACCTGTTATCAGGAGAGACCTCAGTGCTGCATCTTTCAGCCCAGTACTGGTCCTGAAAAGTAATTTTAACCGTACTTACCAGTAACTTGAATTTCCTTCCATAGGCTAACATTGACTGGTTTCACTTGGAAATTCTTCTAAGTGTGGAGTTTTGGAACTTTAAAATATTCCTCTAAAATCAGCCGAAATACGAATTCCGATTTACTCACCTGTTATCAGGAGAGACCTCAGTGCTGCATCTTTCAGCCCAGTACTGATCCTCAAAAGTAATTTTAACCGTACTTACCAGTAACTTGAATTTCCTTCCATAGGATATCATTGCCTGCTTTTTGCTGAAAAAGTTTCTAAGTGTTGATTTTTGAAACATACAAATATTCCTCTAAAATCAGCCGAAATCCGAATTCTGATTTACTCACCTGTTATCAGGAGAGACCTCAGTGCTGCATCTTTCAGCCAGGTACTGGTCCTGAAAAGTAATTTTAACCGTACTTACCGGTAACTTGAATTTCCTTCATAGGCTAACATTGACTGGTTTCACTTGGAAATTCTTCTAAGTGTGGAGTTTTGGAACTTTAAAATATTCCTCTAAAATCAGCCGAAATACGAATTCCGATTTACTCACCTGTTATCAGGAGAGACCTCAGTGCTGCATCTTTCAGCCCAGTACTGGTCCTGAAAAGTAATTTTAACCGTACTTACCAGTAACTTGAATTTCCTTCCATAGGCTAACATTGACTGGTTTCACTTGGAAATTCTTCTAAGTGTGGAGTTTTGGAACTTTAAAATATTCCTCTAAAATCAGCCGAAATACGAATTCCGATTTACTCACCTGTTATCAGGAGAGACCTCAGTGCTGCATCTTTCAGCCCAGTACTGATCCTCAAAAGTAATTTTAACCGTACTTACCAGTAACTTGAATTTCCTTCCATAGGATATCATTGCCTGCTTTTTGCTGAAAAAGTTTCTAAGTGTTGATTTTTGAAACATACAAATATTCCTCTAAAATCAGCCGAAATCCGAATTCTGATTTACTCACCTGTTATCAGGAGAGACCTCAGTGCTGCATCTTTCAGCCCAGTACTGGTCCTGAAAAGTAATTTTAACCGTACTTACCAGTAACTTGAATTTCCTTCCATAGGCTAACATTGACTGGTTTCACTTGGAAATTCTTCTAAGTGTGGAGTTTTGGAACTTTAAAATATTCCTCTAAAATCAGCCGAAATACGAATTCCGATTTACTCACCTGTTATCAGGAGAGACCTCAGTGCTGCATCTTTCAGCCCAGTACTGATCCTGAAAAGTAATTTTAACCGTACTTACAGGTAACTTGAATTTCCTTCATAGGCTAACATTGACTGGTTTCACTTGGAAATTCTTCTAAGTGTGGAGTTTTGGAACTTTAAAATATTCCTCTAAAATCAGCCGAAATACGAATTCCGATTTACTCACCTGTTATCAGGAGAGAACCCAGTGCTGCATCTTTTAGCCCAGTACTGATCCTCAAAAGTAATTTTAACCGTACTTACCAGTAACTTGAATTTCCTTCCATAGGATATCATTGCCTGCTTTTTGCTGAAAAAGTTTCTAAGTGTTGATTTTTGAAACATACAAATATTCCTCTAAAATCAGCCGAAATCCGAATTCTGATTTACTCACCTGTTATCAGGAGAGACCTCAGTGATGCATCTTTCAGCCCAGTACTGGTCCTGAAAAGTAATTTTAACCGTACTTACCAGTAACTTGAATTTCCTTCCATAGGCTAACATTGACTGGTTTCACTTGGAAATTCTTCTAAGTGTGGAGTTTTGGAACTTTAAAATATTCCTCTAAAATCAGCCGAAATACGAATTCCGATTTACTCACCTGTTATCAGGAGAGACCTCAGTGCTGCATCTTTCAGCCCAGTACTGATCCTGAAAAGTAATTTTAACCGTACTTACCAGTAACTTGAATTTCCTTCCATAGGAATCCATTGTCTGGTTTTCAGCAGAAAAGTTTCAAAGTGTCGATTTTCACAAACTACAAATATTCCTAAAAAATCGCCTGTATGACTTAAACGCATTCTTTCAACTGTTTACAGGAGATGCACCAGTGCTGGATCCAGGATCCAACACTGAGTAAGAAAAAGTAACGATAACAGTTTTTAACTTCTAAGTGAATTTCCTTCCATAGGATAACATTGGTGATTCTATGAGAAAAAGTTTCTAAGTGTGAACTTTTAAAGTACAATAATATTCCTTAAAAATCACGACTGTAACCAAAACGCTTTTACTCAACTGTTTACAGGAGATGTCCCAGGACTGAATCTAGGATCCAGTAATGTGGTTAGAAAAGTAATCCATAAAGTAACTAATTGCATTTAACTAGAAATTCACATTGAGCTGAATGTTGCATTGTGTTTGAAAATGTGTTGCCCATTGCAACAACTGTAACTACTGTACTTAAAAGTCTATTGCCTATGTGCAAAGTAATTAAACTAAAGTAATTCATTCTGAGAAAGTATTTTTTGTAATGTAATGTATAATGTAATTACAATGTAATTTAAAAATAAAATATGTAAAAAAAATTGTTTCTAAAAAATTTGGAAATCAGTATGAAAAAAATGTATATAACAATTAATACATTTAAAAATTGTCATTTACAAAACCTTTGAAATTCACTGAAAAACTGTAGGTTTCAGACATGTTATAGTTACAAATTAGCATTTAAAAAACCTTTGAAATTCACTGAAAAAACCATAGGTTTCAGGGACGTTATAGTTACAAATTAGCATTTAAAAAACCTTTGAAATTCACTGAAAAAACCATAGGTTTTAGGGACAGTTATAGTTAGTTGGACATTGCACTCGTACAAAACCCGTGAAATTCCCCCGTTATAGTTAGTCCAGCTAACTATAACTCGCGCCCTGCAATGCACTGCTGATGACGTCACATATTACATCACTCATGACATGGTCAGTGACATCACTGATGACATCACTGATGACATCACTGATGACATCTCAAATGACATCACTGATGACATCATCCACGTGATAATCTGATGCACCTCCTCACACCCTAATATAACCTTTGATACACCCACTCTAAATTACAGACTGCCATTCGCAAAACCATAGACACTCCAACACCAATAACTACATACCCACTCACTGATTCTTAGGTCTACGCACACATCCACTCACTCACCCGTACAGTCACTCATACTTACGGTCACTCAGTACAGGACTATCATATGCACTCATACTCCTATATAGACACTCAAACACCGCCACTCATCCATAGAGGTACTCACACACCTAGTCAGTCATGCAAATAATTAAACACACTACCATTTACTCACCTATACAGTTATACACACACCAGCTCACTTACTCATACAAATAGTAGCACATTCTTACGCTCTTATACAATCACTGATACAAGCACACACTCATCCATACAGCCACTATCACAATCACTCACTCTCGCTTATAGCTATTTATATACTCCAACACACATATATACTGCCTTTCACATATGTAGTTACTCACACATGTACCACTGGGACATACATTCACTCACTAACACACTCTTACACACACTTACCCACCCATACAGTCTATCACAGTTGCACTCTTGAAACCATCCACCCAGTGAATCACCCACTCACACATCTATGCACAGAGTCGCACACACCCCTCCCACACAAACACTCAGGCACCCATACAGATACTCAGACAAGCATTCAATAACTCATATAGACACTCATGTAGCTATTCACAAACACATGCAGCCACTTACACAGCAACAGACAGACGGATACAGACATTCACCCAGTTTAGTCACTAACCCATGCATTCAGTAAGATACGTTAAATCACTCACTTATACAGTCAGTCACGCACCTACTAAATCATCCATACAGACACTTACACACCCACTCATTCTTCAATACGTCTTTTCCTATATATATTAAAAATATTTAAACTTTACAGAAACACACAGTCACTGGATGATGTCAACAGTGATGTCATTTGAGATGTCATCAGTGATGTCATCAGTGATGTCACTGACCATGTCATGAGTGATGTAATATGTGACGTCATCAGCAGTGCATTGCGGGGCGCGAGTTATAGTTAGCTGGACTAACTATAACGGGGAATTTCACGGGTTTTGTACGAGTGCAATGTCCAACTAACTATAACTGTCCCTAAAACCTATGGTTTTTTTCAGTGAATTTCAAAGGTTTTTAAATGCTAATTTGTAACTATAACGTCCCTGAAACCTATGGTTTTTCAGTGAATATATATATATATATATATATATATATATATATATATATATATATATATATATATATATATATATATATATATATATATATATCAATGCTCTGCAATCCCGTGCCCAATATGCACAAGAAGAGGCACTCGCGGGGTGAGTTCACAATTTATTTCTCAAACTCGGCAGTCAACAAACGCATTTCAGCTGTCGCCTTCTTCAGTGTCAGGCGCGCCGGAAACGGACATGATGTTAAATACATTTGTCATTACAATCACGAACATAGAGAAGGGACTTAGCAGAAAATCATATATCGGCGCCATCTTGGCGTGGTGCTTAATACATGGATACTGTTGTGTAAGCATGCTCATTATTTAAGAGCCCATCATTTCAAAACAGTGACTGTAGGGGCAGTGGTCTCCTCATGCTTCTTCCAATTATGCAAAATTTGGAAGATTGCCCACCTGCTTACCCACACCGCTCTTATACAGGTAGTGATTGCCCTGGTTCTCTCTCGTCTTGACTTCTCCAACTCTATTTACTTCGGCCTTCCATTGTTTTTACTTAAACATCTCCAGCTTGTACAAAACCAAGCTGCGAGACTTATCCACAAACGGCCAAAATGGCAATCTGCCAGTCCTCTACTTTCAAAACTTCATAGGCTCCCAATCGCCCAGCGGGCAGCCTTTAAGACAGGGTGCCTAATTTTCAAAGCCCTTCACTGCAGGAGCCCTAAATTCATCAGTTGCATGATATCAAGGCATGTTCCCACCCGTAATTTGCGCTCAGCACATCTCCAGCTGCTAACTACCCCTACCTACAAGCTCAAACGCCAGGGAGGGTGTAGGTTCTCCCATCTGGCCCCCAAATTCTGGAACTCACTTCCACTAGCGATTAGATCTTGCAATAATCTTTTGGGGTTCAGAAAAATGCTCAAGACATGGCTGTTTGAGCAGACTTATGCATAATCCGCCTTCGCCTTGACACTGACCAAGTTTAAGCGCCATGAAACCTCTTGGTGTACGTGCGCTATAGAAATTTTTATTAACATAACATAACATAACTGATCAACCAAGGTTACAAAATTATATTCAACATACCATGTTACATACCGGCATAATACGGCCCTGAATGGGCTTTGGATCGTGCACAATTAAGACAAATTTCCAAATGCGTTCAATAACGACGCCATATTGGCGTTATAATTATTAGCAACATTCATATTGTTATGATGTGTCTTATTGTCCCCAATGGCAGTTATAAAGATGCAGATTGCACGTTTGCATGTGTTGATACATACTAACATCTCAATAGTCATATGCGCAACATCTCGCCCTGGATGGGCTAAGCGACCATGCCAATGTAGGAGAACATCCAGCCCCTGGTGGGCCATTTTGTGTCTACCTTGTGCTTGCATCGATACATACTCTTGTAACAAATTAGGACTGCAATTGTCAGCCACAGTTAAAGTCCCTCCTATACCTAAGTCCATGGGAGCAACTTAGTAGTATCAGTAATTGGGGGAGTGGGGAGGTGGATATAAATGTGTATAGAAGTCAAAATACAGAAAAGAAAGCAAAGGAGATGTAAATGGGAAAAGGGGAAGATGAGACAACTGGGACGATTAAGAAAATTGGGATGAATAAGTCAACTGCCACAGTGAAGAAAGTGTGTTTCAACCCCAAATTGAGGGTCCTGTCTATCTGTCCTCCCCAAGGTGGACAGACAATTCCTCATTGCTATTCATTCCTTGTGGGACTTTAGTTTGCAGATCGATAATGTATTGTGATTCCAACCTCCTGAGTTACAGGATTCTGTCTCCTCCTCTGGGATTAATAATAGCCTGATCTAGACAGAAGTACTTAAGAAGATCCCTGTTGCTATCATGGTATAAAGGACCAGAGAGTGACGGTAAGGAAGCGCGAGCGACCTCAAACTTATCCTCTAAATTTACGGCCCTTGAAAGACTATATGAATGCAAAATTCGTAATTGGTGGGAGGCCACATCTTTGTAGAGTTACATTGAGGCCAACCGGGTCCCTAGGGGACTGAGAATATACACGGTACCTGCCTACGAGAACCCAGACCCCTTATTGTTAGAGGAATGGGCAGAACATACAGCTAACTCCTCCCAGGGCATGCTGAAAGTTTTAGTTAAGTTTGCGTGGAGTGACAGAGAGAAAGCGATCAAGGACGTTCAGGACCTCGAATGTGAGATTGCAAAGGATGAGGACAAGGTCAAGCAAGAGAAATTCAAGGAGCAGTTGAGAAAACGTTTAAAGAATTACGAACAAAAACTCAAACAAAGGAAACAAGAAACGTTTCAAAGAGACAAAAAGGATTATGAGCAAGGCAGGGTCTTGACCTTTGCCAAGAAATTTGATGCTCCAAGAAGAGAGCTTCAAACAAAGAAAGTGCTTACAACCACCATACTACCGGCGACGTCAGAATCTGATATTTCGGATAACAAGCAGTCAGGAGAAGAAAGTGGGAATCTGCCTGGGACATCCACGCGTAAGACCCCTTTTCACGAGGAATTCCGTCTCCTATGTCAATCTTGGAAGAGGGGCAACAAGGGGAAACCACTGGATTCAAGGGCTGTAGAGAGACAAGAAGAGGGGGCAGGTGGCGCAAAAAGCAACAGATCACCACCAGTGACCAGGAGCAAGAGATCCAACAAACGGAAGTAACTGGTGAGAGTCTAACGATCGTCAACCTAACCCCCAAGGTCCTATCCAAAAGTGAAGAATCTGTTTTAAGACTTGGCTTATCCTTTTGCTCAAAAGAAATTGGAATATACACAAACCAGGATTGACTTACTCAAAGTCAGGCGTAAGTTGAAACTTCACAAGTTTTTTAAGCAAAAGCCAACGATGTGCAAACCTATAAAGGCTGGAAGACAACCACTGGCCACGGATATCCTGACAGGAAAGGATCTTGAGACTATCCAGATCCTGGAAGACCTAAGAGCAGAAGGAACACAATCACCAGCTAAGGTTCCGACATCATCATTCTATAGTGAGACAACAGGAATAGATCAAAGTGGCAGTAACAGCCCCTTTAAACCTGTCTCCACGTTTGTACCCCAAATGCCAAGTGACGCCATTGATATATTTGCGGAAGCAGTGAACAGGGACCTGCTACGATTAAGATGCAAAGATCTGACCTAGAAGAAAAAGAGGAATTTCTCGAAGGCTCAACAACAAGCACTGGAGAATCTCCGCATGGACAAATCAGTAGTGTACAAACCCTCAGACAAGGGGGGAAACATTGTGCTACAGATGCGGGAAGATTATGAATGCGAAGCACAGCATCAGCTTTTGGAGATTAAATAATATCAGAAAACCACTAAAAAGGAGTATCACCAAAGCATTACTGACTATCACCAACTCATAAGGAAATGGTATGAGAAGAACATACTGGAGATGGACGAGTATATGTACCTTCGATGCTTGAACCCAATTACTCCCACTTTTTATCACCTACCCAAGATCCACAAGGACAATCTGCATCCACCCGGCCGACACTAAAGATTTTTTACAACGCATTGAGAGTATAAAGTGGGAAGCAGGATTACAATTAATAGTCCTGGATATTGCTAGTCTCCATACTTGTATTGCACATCAGGATGGTCTTTTGGCAATACTATCCTTCCTGAAAAGTCGCCCCTTAAACACAACACCATGTTGCTGGAATTAATGGAGTTCTGTCTCAACAACAACATTTTTCTCGATAAAGACCAACATTACAGACAGATCTCGGGCACTGCCAAGGGGACCTGCTTTGCCCCCAGCTACGCAAATTTATTCGTGGGCTGGTGGGAGAAGCAGGTGGCCTGGTCCGATGCAAATAAAACATGGATGGCAAATGTAGTGACATGGCACAGGTATATTGATGACCTCTTCTTGAGTTGGAAGGGGTCTCCCGAATCAGCCCAGGCATACATTGAGGTTCTCAATGAGAACAATGTTAATTTAAAGTTCACCGGAGAGATAAATTCCACTTCGGTTAACTTTCTGGACTTAGAGGTTGTGGCATCAGGCAATAAGCTAAATACGAGATTGGATAGGAAAGCCATGGCGGGAAATTCTACACTACACCCCACCAGTAGTCACCCACATAATTTGATCAGGAGTATCCCCTATGGGGAACTCCTGAGAATAAAAAGGAACAATACCACAAACGGTGATTTTGAGAGGGCGGCGAATGATAGCATGATGAGATTCTGCGCTCGTGGGTATAATAAACAGATTTTAGGACAGGCATATAAAAAACCTAGTCGGGTACCAAGACCTGAACTATTGAAGGACAGACACAAGAGCAATAAAGAGACAGGCAAATTAAATTTAATTACCACTTTCTAGGAGGATGCCAATCAGTTAAGAAGTATCATACGTAAGAATTGGCATACCTTACAAACGGACCCAATTATAGGGCAGGACATACCTCAGAGACCAATGCTAACTTTCAGGAAAGCAAGATCCCTTAGAGACAACTTGGTGAGTAGTCACTATACCAATGAAAACCTAGGCTCCATCCGCAAGGAATTAAATGGGTTTTTCCCATGCCGGAAGTGTAAGGCTTGCTCCAATAGCAAGAAGACCCTCTCCTACACAGTGCCAGGGTTAGGAAAACCTAAACTTATTAATACGTTTTTGACATGTAGCACCCCATATACGGTATATTGTCTCACATGTCCATGCGGGTTGAAATACATTGGGAGCACGATTCATCCCACTATAATCCGAATTTTGGAACACATGAAAGCAATAGTTAAAAAGGATGCAACATACCCAGTGGCGATGCATTTCAGCACACACCATGATAGCAACAGGGATCTTCTTATGTACTTCTGTCTAGATAAGGCTATTATTAATCCCAGAGGAGGAGACAGAATCCTGAAACTCCGGAGGTTGGAATCACAATACATTATTGATCTGCAAACTAAAGTCCTACAAGGAATGAATAGCAGCGAGGAATTGTCTGTCCACCTTGGGGAGGACAGATAGACAGGACCCTCAATTTGGGGTTGAAACACACTTCCTTCACTGTGGCAATTGTCTTATTCGTCCGAAATTTCTTAATCGTCCCAGTTCTCTCATCTTCCCCTTTTCCCATTTACATCTCCTTTGCTTTCTTTTCTTTATTTTGACTTCTATACACATTTATATCCACCTGCTCACTCCCCCAATTCCTGATACTACTACATTGCTCCCATGGACTTAGGTATAGGAGGGACTTTAACTGTGGCTGACAATTGCAGTCCTAATTTGTTACGAGAGTATGTATCGATGCAAGCACAAGGTAGACACAAAATGGCCCACCAGGGGCTGGATGTTCTCCTACATTGGCATGGTCGCTTAGCCCATCCAGGGCGAGATATTGCGCATATGACTATTGAGATGTTAGTATGTATCAACACATGCAAACGTGCAATCTGCATCTTTATAACAGCCATTGGGGACAATAAGACAAATCGTAACAATATGAATGTTGCTAATAATTATAACGCCAATATGGCGTCGTTATTGAACGCATTTGGCAATTTTTCTTAGTTGTGCGCGATCCAAAGCCCATTGAGAGCCGTATTATGCCGGTACGTAACATGGTATGTTGAATATAATTTTTTAACCTTGGTTGATCAGTCACTGTTTTGAAACAATTGGCGCTTAAATAATGAGCATGCTTACACGACAGTATCCATGTATTAAGCACCACGCCCAGATGGCGCCGATATATGATTTTCTGCTAAGTCCCTTCTCTATGCTTGTGATTGTAATGACAAATGTATTTAACATCGTGTCCGTTTCCGGCGCGCCTAACACTGACGAAGGGAATAGCCGAAACGCGTTTGTTGACTGCAGAGTTTGAGAAATAAATTGTGAACTCACCCCGCGAGTGCCTCTTCTTGTGCGTATTGGGCACGGGATTGCAGAGCATTGATTTATTACACTGGTACAACCCAGTGAAGGAAGCACCCACCCGCGTGTGCACGGGCAAAGGTGAGCAGGAGCGTGATATATATATATATATATATATATATATATATATATACCGTTTTTTTTACATTGTTATGGAAATAAATTATCTGTGTAAGTTGTCGTATTCATGATCTGGGGTATAACTTAGATTCATCCCTCTCCTCTTTAGTTCTTTCGTATAATGCCCTTAAGAGTTGAGTTAGAATAGTAAGAACCCGGGGGCGTGGCTTGGGCTGCCACAAGATGGCCGCGTCTGCTTGAGGCTCCGTGTTGCGGACGGAACTTCGGTGTTCACCGGAGCGGACTCGCGGGCTCTGCACGAACAGGGACTGGCTGTTATAGAGGAGCGGGCGCGGGGGCATCAGTAGCTGTTTTTCTTCTTCTTCTCAGTGCTGCCTTTCGCCCTGTTTCCTCCGCGCTTCGCTCCTCTCACGATTGCCGGCGGCGCCCGCCATTTTGTTCGCGGCGGGCCGCTGCTTCATTTACTGAGTTTCCCCGCGTCACTTGAAGTGCGGTGGGGGATGTGTGCAGCTATTGTTTCTCCATTGGTGCCGTTGGAGAGTTCTGAGCACAATGGACATTCTACTCTCTTTAAGAGCCTCCCCGCACTGAAGAAACTTTTATATTGATTTTATCTGTGAGGAGGCTTTTGTACTGTGGATATCCTTCACCACTGGGAGCGTTTTCAGCAAACATAACCAAGGCTTATGTGTGACCAGCGCTATTTCTTTGGGTCAATGCCTTGTTTATGAGGTATTGTGCATTCTTCTGATTTCTTCTCATGGGAGACAGCTGTGGACAGGTCTGCTGGTTGTAATTTATTTAAATGCTTCCCTCATTTATATGCTGTTAAAGCTGGCTCTCTGTCCTTAACGAGTTGTGACACCTGTCATATGTTCAATTTTGAGGAGACTCATTTGCTTTGCAGGTTACTATGCTTTTTGTGTCGCCAGTTTTCACCTCACCAGTTGGACACTTTGGTATCTGAGGTCTTTCACACTGGCTTGGTTCGCATTAGCTTATGTGATACCTGTATCTGATAGCGGCTGTCGCTTATTCATTGCTCCTCTGGTGGCGTTTATTATCAGAGGTATTTTGTCCTCTCCTCTGTGTTACTTAGCTACACTGTGTACATTTTGGGCAGTACCTATCTTCTCCTCTATATGGAGTCCTCTTCCTCTCTTGGCCAGAGGAATACCTCAGCGAATATGTCTTCTCTTCGTAAGGACTCAAATACTGCTGCTTCTTCCAAACGTCAGAAGAAGGAACCCAACTCTCCTACCAAATCTCCTCTACCCATCACCATGGAGGACCTTATGGAAGAGCTCAAGCTTATTAAGCCTTTCGTGATTGACACTAATGCTACAATTCAAAGGCTAGGAGAAAAGTGGTCTAGTCTCGAGTCTAGGGTTTCTGAGGTGGAGCAGAGACTTAGTGATTCTCAAGATGTTATTCCTCAAGTTGCAGCTATGTCTAAAGAAATTGCTCTTCTCAAGATGCAGACAGAGGACTTAGAAAATCGCAATAGGAGAAATAATCTTAGAATCTATGGCATTCCTTAGGGAGAGGAGGGTACGGACATGATCGCCTTCCTGAAAACGCACATTCCTAAAATTGTTGGGCTTAAGGACGGCACCACTCTCAATCTGCAACGTGCACACCACATCGGCTCCAGCTCCAGAGGTCAATCTTCCACTTCAACGATTGTCAGGCCTAGAGGGATAATTGTCTTATTCTTGGAATATACTGAGCTGTTAATGGTCCTCTCGGCGGCCAAACTCAGGAAACAGATGTTGTGGTCTGGTCAAAAAGTTTTCTTCTCTCAGGTTGGGGCACGCGCAACTGCAGCTCGTCGGAAAGATTTCCTCTCCCTTCGCCCGGCTCTTCGATCAATGAATGCTAGATATGGCCTGGTTCATCCCTGCTTCTTTAAGGTTACATATAAAGATCGCTCCTACTCCTTTGATCGTCCTGAGGACTTGCGTCAATTTATCTCCCGTCATAAAGGTGATGGAATGGACTTTGGAGGCTCCTGAAGAATGTTTCTTTAATTTTCTGTGTTATCCTTCTTACAGTCTACTGTTCTGAAGTCATTGGTCTTCCTTTCTATGTCGTTAATATAGTTCTGATGTTTTTCTTGTAAGTTACTGATTTTGTTCATCCTTGTTGAAGATTATTTCTTACTATTTCTTGTGTTTTTCTCCACAGATGTCTCCCTCCCCTTATCAAATCATTTTCCTGATGTTTTCTTACCTCTTGCCCTCCCATTCTGTTCCTCCTGTTTACGGTTAATCCTGATGTTTGGTAAGTGTCGGCCTCTCCACCGTATACCCTTGTTCAGTGGTCAGATTGTTTTCCCTGCATTCGCTTTCCTATTTCTGCCCTATGTTGTTAGTCCCTCCCCTTGTGCTATCTCCTACATAGCTCCTCGTTTTCCATCTTCTTTTCTATATATGGGTTCCGTGCGCTCCCGGATGTCCTCTCGGACTCTGCCGTCTGTCTCTCCTTTGCGGCTCCCCGCCTCCACATGATACTCTTTTTCTTCTGGATGTGTATTCCGTCATTCTTGACTGATGTCTTTCAACCTCTTGTCAACCTCTCTTTGCCTATTTTTTACTCTCTCTCTCTCCCTTCTCTTCCTTCCCTCTCTTTTTATGGAGTTTTTTCTTCTCTCTGTTTCTTCCTCTTTGTTTTCGGTGCCTTTTCCTTCTTTTTTCTTTTCTTCTTTCTTCTCCTTTTTCTGTCCCCTAAGTCTCTTCAGCACGCCGTTTCTACCTATTTCCATTTCCTTTTATTTTCTACCTCTTCAATGTTTTACTATTCACCTTTATCTCTGTTTTCTACCACTCATTCTCTGTACATTGTATTACAAGTTTTCATGTGTTTCTTTTTCAGATTTATAACTTATAACTTGTTTATGCTGTTGCTAAAAGTTACAAGTTGCATATCTTGTTGCTTAATGCTTTTTCTCTTCGGCTACCATGACTGATAATGTTCGCATTGTTTCATGGAATGTTAAGGGACTACGCAGTCCTGTCAAGAAACAGAGGGTTCTTACTCACTTGTCTAGGCTGCAATGTAAAATAGCAATGCTCCAGGAGACCCATCTTAACGAAATTGAGATTAATTCACTTAAAAAGCAATGGGTGGGCCATGTTTTTTGCTCCCCGTCTAAAGATAGGAAAAATGGAGTGGTTACTTTATTTCACAAATCTCTTTCTCTTGTTTTGGAGAGGGAGGAAAGAGATGTTGATGGAAGATCGCTCCTTCTACATCTTATTATAAATGGTCCCCTATCTCCCTTCTTAACATTTATGGCCCTACTGGTGTTGATTCACAATTCTGGAGGAACATGTCACACACTCTTCATTCATGTCCCGACACCAATTTACTTGTGGGTGGGGATTGCAATCAGGTCATGGACCCTTTCACGGATAGGAAGTCCAACGCCAGATACATTCCCAACAAAATGCAAAAAACTTTCATGACTACAATTCAATCGAGGGGTCTGGTTGGTGCATGGAGATTATCTCATCCGGACACTCTAGAATACACTTTCTATTCTCCTACTCACAAATCTTCTTCTAGAATAGATTATATCTTTTTGAGTTCCCATCTCCTCCCTAACTTAATTAATGCTGACATTGGGTCTATTCTCATTTCCGATCATGCCCCGGTTTTGATTAGTCTGGATCTTCCTTCTGAACCTTCCAAGCCACGCAGATGGCGTTTCAACAACTACTTACTCAAGGATCATAAGTTTCTGGAAAGTTTTAAGGAGTTCTTGCCAGAGTTCTTCCTTAGGAACGCTACTCCGGATATTCCTTTTCACACTGTATGGGATGCCTTCAAGGCTACAGCTAGAGGATTCATTTTTGACTTTGTTGCGTTTAAAAAGAAACAGTGTATGAAGGATTCTGCTTCCCTGTTAGCCTCCATTAAACATCTTGAACACGCCTACTTTACTTCTAATAATGAGGATACACTAAAGAAATGAATTCAGGCTAAGTTGTCCTTTAATAAGAAATCGACTGAGGAGGCTTCTGGGACCCTACTTAAAGTTAACTCTAAATTCTATGGGGGTCGCAACAGGGCTGGCAAACTACTGGAAAATTACTTGAAGGTGTAGTCCCAACGATCTAAGGTAGTCAAAATCACTGATAACGGTGGTGTTGATCATTTCAAGGACGATGAAATACTAAACTGTTTTACAGACTTTTATAAGACGCTATATACACCAGAATCTTCTCCCTCCGAAGAGGCATTGGATTCTTTTTTTGAAGCACTCCCTCCACGTCCTTCTTCACTTTTTGATTGCTCCTTATTAGAAAAAGATCTATCCCTTTCTGAGCTTAAATCCGCCCTAGCCCAACTACCAAAGGATAAGTCCCCTGGCCCAGACGGCTTCACTGCTGAGTTTTATTCCTGTTTTTCCCAGATTTTACTTCCTCACCTTTTATCTTTATTCCAACATTTTATGTCTCACAAAGAGGCTTGTGGCTCCTTTCTTGAAGCTATGATTTGTCTAATTCCTAAAGAGGGCAAGGATCCTTCTTCTTGCGCTAATTATCGCCCCATTTCTTTAATTAATTTAGACTGTAAGATTTTTGCTAAGATCCTTGCTCTTCGTATTAATAATGTCAGCCCCGATTTGATTGGATATGAAAAAACAGGGTTTGTCAAAGGTAGAACGATTGCAGACAACTCTAGAACTTTTTTTTAAATATTATACATCTTGCTTCCAAAAGCTCCTCCCCGGTTGCAGCTATCACCCTAGATGCGGAGAAAGTCTTTGACTGCATTCACTGGCTTTTTATGATGCGTGCCCTTAAGTGGCATGAATTTGGTCCTGTTATTTTATCCCTTATTAATTTGTTGTATTCCTCCCCTACCACTTCGGTCTTCGTTAACGGTCTTCAGTCTCCTTATTTTACTCTTCAACGAGGCACTCGTCAAGGTTGCCCTCTGTCTCCTTTGCTTTTTATTCTGTCTCTTGAACCTTTTCTACACTCCCTTAGGAACTCTGCTGCTTTTCGGGGCTTTACTCATAAATCTATTGAAGTCAAGTTCACAGCCTATGCAGACGATATTTTGTTATATATGTCTGATCCTTTTACCTCTCTACCCGCTTTTATCATCCTCTTGTCTTCTTATGCCGCCCTGTCTGGTTATAAGTTACATTTTTCTAAGTCTGAAATTCTTCCATTAAATAAACACTGCCTTAGAAGTATGTTTGAAGGGACAGATTTCAAATGGAATACTAATTGCATTACATGTTTAGGGATAAAATATTCTTCTTCAATTGCCAAGACAGTTCAACTCAACTTGGATGATGTTTTATTAAAAATTTCTGACATGGCAGAGAAATGGTCTCCTCTTTTTTTGTCTTGGTGGGGTAGGCTGAACACCTCTAAGATGATGATGCTTCCAGTAATTAACTTCTAACTTTCCATGTTGCTGGTACGACTTCCCTTAAAAAAATTTAAGAATCTTAATAGTATCTTGAGTAAATTTATCTGGAATAACCGGAAAGCTCGCATCTCTCTGTCTGCTTTGTCTGCCCCTAAAGATAGGGGTGGGGTCAACTTTCCCAATTTCCGTCAATATCACTCCTCCTTTTTAATTCGTCAAGTTCTGCCTTATCTCTCTTCTTTAGATGACCCTCCTATATCGGTATGGTATAAATTGGAAGAATCCGTTATTCATCCATTCCCCTTCTCCTCGTTAGCCAACTTTACTCACCCTCCTCCCTTGTTCAAATCCCCTACTATCCCATATCTTATATCGACTCTTTATCCGATTCTTTCTAAATCTCGTTCACCACTCCAGTTATTCCTGGATTCCTCTATCTGGCATAATAAGTCCATTAAAATCTCTAATCGTACTATCTTCTGGAAAGATTGGATTATCAAAGGGATTATACAGGTTAAACACTTAATGCATAATAAGCAGCTCTTATCTTTCCAGGAAACCCAATCTAAATATAACTTACCTGTTGCGTCTTTATCTAAGCTTGACTCTTTGAGATTGATTTTAGCTCAACAGCTTTCTCTTCTTTCTGAGACTTCCTCCTCTTCATCTGACCCTCCTTCACAAGCACTACCTACTTCCCTTTCTGTTCGCGCCTCTCATATATATAAATACCTCTTTTTTTCTCTCCCCATTCATCCCAAAAGCAAAATTTAACTTTTATGGGAAACGGAATTACAACATACTCTTTCTATACACACTTGGAACTCCATTTGGGCTCGGATACACCACACTTCATGCAATGCTAGTACCACTCAAACTCTCTATTATTTTTATCAGAGATTATTTTTAACCCCATTAGCTGTTTCCAAATTCAGCTCTGGCCTATCTCCTAACTGTTGGTCCTGTAAGAATACTCCTGGCACATATATCCATTCCTTTTTTCTCTGTCCCAATATTTCTATTTTTTAGACCAAAGTTTGCAAGTCAATTACCTCTATTTCCTCCACCAATTTTCCCTTTGATATTCACTCCATATTTTTGGGTAGTAATTCAATACGTTGGTTGGGTGCTCGTAAACTAGGCTCATTGGTAGACTTGTCCATTGCTATTGCTCTTCAGGTTATAACTTCTAATTGGAAGGACGCTTCCAAAGTCTCCTTCTCTGCCTGGTGGAATCTTTTATGTCATCATCACAGGCTAGATAGAGCTTCTGTAACCACCTCGCAGCAGCTTATTCCTAAAGAGGCCTTCTTGTCTCCTCTCACTAATTATATTTCTTCCTCTGCATTGCATGCCAAGGACAGTAACTATGTTTTTCAGCCGCCGTGAGTGCTGCGTTTATTCCTTTTTTATAATGTTCTTATTTTATAGATAGTATATTGTTATTTGCGATTTTATATTTTGTATTATTTGTCATTGGAAAGTTTTACTAGATTATATGATAGGATTGCTGATATCTTCTATCTTTTATTTCCTTTCCCCCTTTCTTTTTCCTTTCTCCTTTTTCTTTCTCTTTCCTCCTCCTTTCTTTCTTTTACCCCTTCTCTAATCTTTAAAATCAAAAATTGCTAATTTATTATGGTACTCTTTGATTTTATTTCACGCTTAACATTGGTTTTTAATCCTGATAATGTATAATGTATTAAGCTTTTCACCATTTGTTTTTTCTTATATATTCTTTGCTACCCTCTGGATTTGTATTTTCTGTTCTTTACTATAATTTTGTACCCTGTTTTCTTTATCTATTTCAATAAAGCTTTCTAAACTAAAAAAAAAAAAAAAAAGAGAATAGTAAGAACCCCAAACTATGCCCCTCTCCTCCTTTCCAATATCTGCCAGGCCCTGGGGAAATCGGCCTGGGGAGGGGGCCATGTGTGCCCCCACCTCCCGTGCCCTGGCCCACCCGGGGGGCTAAAAAAACAAGCGGGGGAGACCGCACTTGTTTTTTTATTTTATTTTGCCACATATCCTCTGTGAATTTGAAACCAAATTACAAAAACAAAATGTTTTTGGCCCCAGGTCCCTGTGGGACCTCACCACCACGCCTAGGGCTCACGGTATTCCTACCCTGCCCCCTTGTGTTTAGTTTTTTCATTTTTCTTGGGATCCAGGCCAAGTCCTGCATCCCAAGATAGCTGCCACCACTTCCTGGTTGAAGTGGTGGCAGCCAATAGGATCTCACCATAACATTTGTCAGACCTGCGGACCCACAGCGTCCCTAGATATATACATAAATCTTTTTTTTTATTACTTAAATCCTACTGAATTGAATTACACCAAATTACAAAAAGCACTCTTTCTGAACCAAGATCTAACTTTCTGCCAAATTTGGCGTAATTCCGTTCAGTGGTTCGGGCTGTAGTCGTTTCAAAATCTCTATGGGAAATTGCATAGGGAAAACGCATTTTGGGACCCCCCCTGTTTCTCAGCCCCCGCTTGACAAATCACCCAGAAACTTTCCAGACAGCAGCTGAACTGAGTAGCTCACTAGTTTTGAAAATTTCGTGAAAATTCACTAAATGGCACCAAAGTTATTTGCAAAATAAAAAAACACTTTTGATATGTAAAGTAGGTTCTAGCTATAACTACAAGTTTTATATATATATATATATATATATTTATATATATATATAGCTATATATAGATATATAGATATAACTAAAATGTGGATGTTTAAGTATATTGAATGCTTTATTTTATTGTTAAATTATATATATATATATATATATATATATATATATATATATATATATATATGAACACCATAACCGTTTGCTAGGAAACAAACCGGCACTGACACGGGGAGATTTCTGCCATACAGTTGTTTATTCCACAATCACGCTGCGTGATTGTGAAATAAACAACTGTATGGCAGAAATCTCCCTGTGTCGGTGCCGGTTTGTTTCCTAGCAAACAGTTATGGTGTTCGTATTAAGCCGCTGCTGTATGGATGAGCGGCAACGCCGACACACCCTCGGTTTGGAGCTTCTATTGGACGTCCAGCGAAGTTGGTCGAATATATAAATATATATATATATATATATTTATTTATTATTTCACCATAAAATAAAGCAAATATTTTTTCGAGCTTTTTTCATTACCAACATTTAATAACAAAATATGTTAGTCACATTCAATATACTTAAACATCCAAATTTTAATAATTCAGATTTTGCTAATTTAGAAAAACTACTCACACAAACCATAAACCCTGTTGAAACCCCGTTTAAATAAATAAAAAGTCAAATAAATGGCCATAAATGCCTAAATAAATGCCCATTAAAATGTGAACTCTAATATTTAAAAAGGCATAACTTATTTATATTTAATTACATTTTAACAAATACAATAACAAGTTTAAATGTAAATATAAAGACAACTTATTTAAAATGTAATTATTAACAAATAAAACACTACCCCCAATTACCACAAATAACCGCACAACCCATAAATAACATTAAAATTATATATTAAAAGTAACAAAATGTTTGAGCCCCAATAATTTAAAAATAAAATGTATTTCAATTATATAAAGTTATAAATGAACCCCCAAAAAATGACAAAATTAAACTGTATAGAGGGGTTTTGGGTCAGCCCTATTTTTCGATGGTCTGTTCTGCTGTCATTCACATTCTGCTTCCACTCACTACAGTATAGAGCATGGGTACTCACAAATTTTTTCTCGGGGGCCAAAATACAGTCTGGTTTGTGGCAGAGGGCCGCACTGATGGGCCTGTGGGTGGGGGCGGGGCTACTAGAGTAAAAAAAAAAAAATCACCACCTTTTCAAAACATTACTCAGATATTCAGCACAGGCCCAATGCAGCACAGGTTTAACTGATTGCTTTGTCTTAGGCCTGACCTGCACCGTTCTCAACTGTGCCCTGTTATAAACACCCGCGCACAACCTGAACGCACACAGATATGAAGGCAACTTTTCACAGTATGGAGCATAAAAGCAATATGTTGCATGAAGTTACCTACAGAAACAAAACATCCTAGAAAAAAAGGGAATTCTAGAGTGAGCAAAATGTGAAGAAAGAACACAATGACGTGGCTGTTCCCACGCTGGGTGTCCTTTTTTAAAAAACTTTTATTGAATGCAGCTGGTGGTGAGGCAGGGGGTGGGGGTCAAGGCAATGGTAGTGCTCCACGAGGACACCCCCTCCCGAGGATGACACCACTAGTTTTAAGGCTCTGCAGAGGCCCTAACATGGGAATTAAGTCACCCTCATTATTATCAGCAATCCTTTTTTATTTGCATCGTCAGACTGGGACAGAAAATAGACCGGGCACCAAAATAAAACTGGCTCAAATTTGTGAATAACATAAGTAAAAAAAAAAGTGGGCCATATTTGCAAATTGCATGCCAGAGCTGCACTTACACTGAAGAAACACTTTAAAATCATATCTAAATAAACCATTTACTTACCTTTGGTAAAGCACTCTTTGATAGAGGTTTATTTGCAATGATAGATGAGTAATGTTCACCTAAAACACACATGCAGTTACAGGTGATCCAGCATTCACCTGTAAACACGCAGAAACAAGAATGATGCTGCTCACCTATGAACAGAGACGGAGAGGCTAGGCTGATTTTACCCTATAAAAAGAGACGTGCAGTGACATGCTGGCACGTGAGGGACAGGGTCAAACTGGGACACAAAATAGGCCCCTGAACCAATAAACAAGTGCCCCCTTTAGTAAACTAGAAAACTAAAAACGTGGCCCATGTCACCAAATCGGGACAGTTTTTATTTTGTAAAGACATGCTGTATACGTTTTTTGCAAGGTATGGAAGACTGCATGGATTTGAGCTTGCTGCATGCAATGTTATTTTTAATATTGGGAAATCAACAGTAAAACCAGGCCCAGCAGACTGTAAAATGGGACCCACAAAGTGGAAAAAAAACAGTCCACATACTGACCTGAAAGGCCACCTGCAAGCAGATTTTACAGGGTAGGCTGGCAGGCAGGCAGGCTTCCTGACTAGGAGGGCAGGCTGACTGGCAGCATGCAGGCTGGCAAAGAAGTGAAACAAGCTGGTCAGGGAGGAGGGGGGCAGACTGCCCGATCTACAGGAGGCCCCCCTGCTCCGTGTGCAGGACTTTTGGAGAGCAGGTTGCGGGCGGCGTGGAAAATGCTGGCTGTGGGGGGCGTGAACAATGCAGGTTGCGGGGGCCGACACCCTCGGCAAAGGTAGAAGGAAGCTTGCTAAAAGGCTCCTTAAAAGTTAGCTGTGAATGCATAACAGCTGACTTTTAAAGGGCCTTTGCTTCCCACCAATGCCGGGCGTGTGTCGTCACTGAGGCTTTACACACAAAAGAGGGCCACTGGAGCATGCGCAGTAAAGTTGCTATTGCGATGCTCAAGCGGCCCTCTTTCGTGTTTACTGAAAGTCAGGGGGGGGATCCTGCTAAGGTGCAGCTGTGTTGGGCTTGCCCCACCAAGAAGGGGGCCATGAAAAAGGTCCGCGGGCCGCCAAGCAAGGTCTGCCGGGCCGCTGGCAGCCCGCGGGCCATACTCTGAGTACCTCGGGTATAGAGCATGGGTCCATAGAGAAAACGGTCCAATGCATTAAGGACCGTTTCTTTTTCAAAAAGGTTTCCAGGTGATGGCTGCTGCTCACAAGATCACTTGTTTGTAATAGAAAGAATGCCTGAGAGGTGTTTTTGCAACAGGTAAATATTTAACTAAAACTGCTTCAAGTGATGATGCCATGAAATAGATTTAGGAGTCCGTTAACAGTTATACACACTGGCAGGCATTTAGATGTTGAGGCCTATTCATAAAGTGAAATGTCCATATGGAAATGTTCACACAAAGAGATTTTCGCCTAGGAGAAGATCACCGCACAGATGATATTCAACAATTCTGGGCAGAGATCTTCACCTAGCGGAAGACTTACACGTATCCAACCCTTTACATAAGGGGGTGGGGCCTCCTACAACTGGAATTACAACTGTAAATTACTTCTAGTAACTTTCTGGTTGGAGTGCTACTATGCACCTGTTTGGGGAAATCTCTGCCGGGGTAGAAATCACTGCCACTGGAGTGGAAATCTCCAAATGGAAGGGAGTGGGGAAACACCATATATGTGACTGAAATCACTCACACACACAGAAAACTCATTATCACTCCAAACGTATAAATAAAGCCTATAGCGTAGGCTGTGCCCTTTTACCTTTGAACTATGTGATCCTGCAAACAACAGGAACCACATCCAGCCTCCGGATGCAGACCACAACACTCAAGAAGAAGAGGAGCATCACTGAGGAGGACACATACCTTGTAGCTAACTGTTTTGTTGATCATTACAGGCAACTACATGGTCTGCCACAATACACCTTTAGTGAAAATGAATGAATGAAAAAAAGATTTTTAAAGAGCAGCAGTTACCCGAAGGCGTCAAGGCGCTGGCAGCAGTTAGTCATAAAAGGTAAGGAAGAAGAAGAAAAAGAAACATAGATTCATCCTACTACCTACCCTTAAAGAGAGAAAAGCCAAGTTTTAAGTGCCTTACGAAATGGATTATAGGATTGGAGACTGGAGATGGAGTGAGGGGCGTGAGGGAGCAAATTCCACAGCTTGGATGCAGCCACTGAGAAGGCTCTACCTCCTCATCTTGATTTTCGATGCTTGTGAACAATTAGGAGATTTCTACCTGAGGATCTCAACGGGCTGGGGGGAGTATAACGTTGGAATAAGTTCCTAAGTTCCGCTGGGTCTGTGCTGTAAAAGGCCTTATGGACAATGCAAAAAGCCTTGAATGTAATACGTTTGCTCACGGGTAACCAGTGAAGTTTACGAATCCCCTCAGAAACTGATTGAGATCTGGGGACAACAAGAATTACTCTGGCTGCAGCATTTTGAACCACCTGCAATTTGGCAAGTGAAGTTTAATTAATATCCACGTAAAGAGCATTACAATAATCAAGCCTGGACATAATAAGTCCCAGAACCACTTGCTTCCGTGCTTAGAGAGGGGTGAAAGGAAACACTTTCTTAAGGGATCTAATTATCCAGGAGCTGGTCAAAGCAGTCCTGTTGAGCTGGAGATTGAAGGAAAGATTTTTGTCAACCAGTACTCCAAGATGTTTAGGTGAGTCAGTAGGAATGGGTAAAACTCCGAGCCTATCTGGATCAGACGGATGGTTGACCCCCAAAGATTAAGACTACCGTCATGTCTTCATTGAGTTTTAGATCCCTGTACCTAGAGATAGACACAATGATTTGGGTGTCATCAGCATTGGACAATGCTTGGAGTCCAAAAGATATTATGAGCTCCACCAGTGGGGAAACATATAAGTTGAATAATGTACGGCTCAGGAAGGAACCCTGAGGCACCCCACACAGCAAAGTTATGGACTCTGAGCAAAACTGATCCACCATAACCATCTGAGACCTGTCACTCAGAAAAGATGCCAGAAGTTTGAGTCTGTAACCCCAGATCCTGGAGCCGTTCAACAAGCCAGGTCGGGGAGATGGTATCGAAGGCTGCAGAGAGGTCCAGAAGGACCAACGCTGCAGGCTCCACAGCATCAACCATGGAACGGCTATTGTAAA
The DNA here is from genome assembly GCA_963921515.1 of Calotriton arnoldi. NCBI lineage: Eukaryota > Metazoa > Chordata > Amphibia > Caudata > Salamandridae > Calotriton > Calotriton arnoldi. Next base: position 43,780 of record CAWUFW010023673.1, on the reverse strand, counting down.
CTGCAGCTTCTAATGCAGTCTCAGTCCATTGGTTGCTCCTGAAACCAAACTGCAACAGATCCAGCAATTGAAATTGTTCTATGTAAGTCATCACCTGGACATTAAGATGTTTCTCCAGGATATTTGAGGGGACTGGCAGCAAGGAGATGGGCCAATAATTTTCTAGTTCTACAGGATGTAAATTGGGCTTTTTAAGCAGAGGCTTGACCACTGCCCTTTTCTAGGATCGAGGAAGGCAGCCAGTTGTCATAGCTTTATTCAAAGTTTCAGTGAGGTGAGACACTATAATCTTAGGGCCCGATTCACAAAAGTAATCTGAGACAAAATCCTAACTTTACAACTTCCGGTATTCACAAAAGGCATTTAGTAGTAGTAAAGTTAGGATTCCTAACTTTACTACTACTAAACTGAGAAAAATCCTAACTTTACAACTTCCGGTATTCACAAAAGGCATTTAGTAGTAGTAAAGTTAGGAATCCTAACTTTACTACTACTAAATGCCTTTGAGACCGATTCACAGAGCTAATCTGAGATAAAATCCTAAACTTACTACTTTTGGTATTCACAGAAGGCATTTAGTAGTAGTAAAGTTAGGAGTCCTAACTTTACTACTACTAAATGCCTTCTGTGAATACCAAAAGTAGTAAGTTTAGGATTTTATCTCAGTTTAGTAGTAGTAAAGTTAGGAGTCCTAACTTTACTACTACTAAATGCCTTCTGTGAATACCAAAAGTAGTAAGTTTAGGATTTTATCTCAGTTTAGTAGTAGTAAAGTTAGGAGTCCTAACTTTACTACTACTAAATGCCTTCTGTGAATACCAAAAGTAGTAAGTTTAGCATTTTATCTCAGATTAGTTCTGTGAATCGGCCCCTTTGTGAATACCGAAAGTCGTAAAGTTAGGATTTTGTCTCAGTTTAGTAGTAGTAAAGTTAGGAATCCTAACTTTACTACTACTAAATGCCTTTTGTGAATACCGAAAGTCGTAAAGTTAGGATTTTGTCTCAGATTACTTTTGTGAATCGGGCCCTTAGCTCCTAATTGCAAGACATTCGGAGAGCAGGGTTCAGATGGGAAGCCTGATTTGACATTAAGGAGGTAAGACTCCGTCTGTTCCTGTCTCAACAAGGTAAAACACAGTAGACAGGCATTAGGGCTGTCTTTAGAGGACAACGTTTTTTTTTTGCCCCAACACAACCTGAGATTCCAATTTAGAGGGCGTAAAAGGCTCAGAATTACAATGATCAAGATCTTTATATATGTCAACAACTTTAGAGTAGAAGAATTTGGCCATTCGATCGCAAACATCCTGCGATCCCTCTATGCTAGAAGGCGCTGGGGAGGGGGCAGATAGGAAATTAATCTGTTTAAACAGTTTTCTAGAATATTTGGTTGAAGCAAGCTCATTAGTACAGTAAAAATACTTTTCCTTCTTGATGGCCTATTACAGGAGAGAAGGGCGCCATGTGGCAGGAATTGACAGACTCTTTTATTGCTTTGGGGGTGGGAGTACACAATGTAGGGGACCTCAAATAAAAAATCAAGGATGGGAGAAGGCAGATGAAGGAGAGGTTCTTCAGGATAATGTCTATAAAGGCTATGCCTTGGAGGTGGATATTGATCCCACCTCTGTTTTACCTCCCTCAATAAGCGTATCCTTTCCAATATACAACCTGACCTGCTTTATGGCCAATGACTGTTTCAAGGCATTCCCAATGCAAGAGCAGTTAAGAAACTACATCCCTTTACTTTTTTTATACTAATCAACTCTAATGCTACATTCGCCCACCCCCTACAGATACATACACATTTTTCTATGTAGTAATGAGTACACACACAAACGTTTAAAATACAAGTGTTTTTTTCTTTGTATTGATAACTAGGATAAGAGATACGTTTTATTTTTTGAACAGAGCCCATTTCAAGTGCATTGGTAGCCTCTCCTGGAGCAGGAGTACTATCTACAGTGGCAGGGCCTTAAACAGGGCATGCATCTAAATTCATCCCCACAACACACACCAGTATGCAATATTTTTGTCTGTGACACTTCTACAGTCTAGTTTTTAGGTCTCACCTAGGCTGCGCTTGCGCTGTCTCTTCAAGACATGCTGTATTCAGGATATAGCCTTTAAGCTCTACCCATGTTCCGCCGATGTTTTTAACTGGCTCCTTTCACTGTCTTTTGTAAATGCTTCTTTTTCATTGGTTAATTTCTTCTGTAGTTCCTCCTTAGTCCCTCCTTTTCTACTGCTGTAACCTCTCATAAGGACTACCTCTTTTACATGTGACCTTACTCAGGACGTTTTATTTACTGTTTCACAGCACTCTTTTGTTAATCACTTCTTTGTCGTAGCTGCCGTTGCAGGCACAACAGCTACATACTTCCCCAACCCCACTAACCCCGACATGTTGTTCTTCTAATTGTTTTTCTAATTTTGGGTGTGTACGTCGCGCTTGATCTTAAACAATGGCAGTCCCGCGTTTACCATCTTAAACAATGGTGGCCGCACAGATAGTCTCAGAACATTGGAATTTTTTGAATTCTTGAGCAGCGCAGGTATGTGTTTTATAACACGCCCTCACTTGACAAATGTTTTGCATTTATTTTTAGGGGAAAAAAAAGGTTAGCTTCAATTTAAGGAACTGCAAATACTGACGTAGCCAAAAACTAATGCTTGTCCTAAAAGCTCACTAGCTCCGAGCCCCCCCCTTCCAGCTGCTCAGCCTGAGACACGTCTCCCCCAGAGATCACACGTCAGGGTCCCAGAGGCCCGTCTACTTTGTGATTTAAAATAAACATCCCTCTCTTTGATCTGCGGCTTGGAGACATTGTTAAGGAAACTGTGTTGCGTTACGTGGCCTCGCTAAACAATGTTTACCCAAACCCGCCCTTTTAAGTGGATTCTGCCCAATCCCAGCTTGTGAGGATTTTTTGTTACACGTTACAATTGTGCTTCTATCTACTGAAACAAGCATTTGCAATGCAATAGGTCTCGCATTACTGAAAGTTTGAGCTATTGGCGTTGCATCATTATTTGCAATGCCAATAGCTCAAACTATCAGTAATGCAAGACCTATTGCATTGCAAATGTTTGTTTTGTATGATTTTGTTTTATATCCATCAATTCTGATTTGACTGCATTTTTAATATATAGATGTATGCTGCAAGCCTTGACATTTCATAGGCTTATGTATTGAATCCTATCATGTCCTTTGTAAATTAGAAGGTCCTGTGATTTCTGCCTATCAGCCAACTGCCCCCACCTCCTCTACTGCTGCAACTAGCATACTCAGATGTGGGTTGTCCATAAACAACAAAGGATGGCAGGGACTAGTAAGTCTTTAGTAAGTTAATTTGTATTTTGTATAACCACCTGATAAGGGTATAGATTTATTTTAAAATAACTTGATATTCGGTCTGAAATCCCTTAACCTGAAAGCATTGTTTTTGATTTTTAAAGTGTAAGGTTATATTGCTAATCTTTATTACATAATGTCACTGAACACATCCTTCCTTTTATCAGTTGTATTGGTAAGTACAGTTATGTTTCCATGATTATCCTCCCTTGTCATTCATTAAAATATTACTAACATTCGAACAATGTTTTATATGTTTTTTTGGGGGCGTAGCCTGGAGCCGAAAAGATGGCCGCCGAATAGAAAATCTCCTGTCTACCCAGACATTAGTCACCTAAAAATCTTAACAGTATCCGTCCTGCCAGCTCAATCCTTAGCAGCAGATGAGAGCAATGACAGGAGCACCAGCTCTGCCGAAGGAAGTTCTGTAAAAATTCCAGACGCAATGTTCCGGAGGAGTAGGCCTGTGGTGGCCTCGAGATTCCCAGCCCATGGTGAAATGGCAGTCAGCCAGTCATTATCCACTATGCCACAGTGGGAGGCTGTCGGAAGGGAAAGGGGCTTCGTAACGATCCTCACCCAAACAACAGAGTCACTTGGTAGGTGGAAGCAGTGTGTGAAGGAGCCTGTGCGAATGGGAAACATCACTGGCCTGCTGAGACAGAGAAATAAACTGGGCCTACTGAACAGCAACCGGGGCCCAGGACCCTGGCACAACGGCTGACAGCACCCACCCCCCACTTGGGGCAGTGGTGGTGAGTGGGGGAGCCCACTCGACTAAGAATATTGGGCCCAGCGTTATAAGCACGGTTTGGACAAAACACAGTACAACCCCCCCCCCAGTCCTAGGAATCCCACTGGCAGCAAGAAAGCACAAAGGCGATCTGTTCTCAGTGGGGAGGCAACTCCAGTGTGAAGGAGAAGGTGTGAAACCCACCGTAAGACGCCTGAAAATACTCCACAGTGGGGGACTGCAAAAACTGAAAAGCCTCTAGGTAGAGGAAGCCAGGGTAGCACAGTAGAAGGCTCTCCTCTGAAGGCAGCTGACGGCATGTACCAGCCACCCCCACCCGGATTCAACTCACCCACCTACCCTTGTGGGCCCCTAGCTGTGCACTCCGATAATAACCCCAACCCCCAGGGGCAGCATTGGTGATCAGGAGGACTCGCTAGATCAATAATATCAGGCCCAATAATCAAAGCTGGGCTTGGACGACGTGTAGCTCCCCCCCATCTGACCTAGGAATCTGACTGGTAGCGAGAAAGCACAAAGTCGACCCACCCACAGCAGGGGCAAGCAACTCAGAAGAGAACCTGTGGAGCCCACCCTAGGATGCTAGAAACTACCCCGCAGTGGGAGACTGCGAAAAGTGAGAGGCCGCTAGGTAGAGGGAAGCTTAGTAAATGTAAAATAGGCGGCATAGAAGGAGGCTCTCCTCCCTAGGCAGGCGGCTGTGTGTACTAGTTTCCCCCTCTTGGATCCTAATCACCCACCCACGCTGGTGGGCCCCAGCTGTACCCGCTGATGATACTGCCACCAGAACGGAGGTGTGGAAGCACCATGGTACATGGCGGTGGGGGTAAAGGAAGTTAACAGAATAAGATGGACAAATACGCAATACCACGGTCGCCGACCAGGGCTGGGAGGCAAGATACTGAAACCATGGGGTAAGAAAACCTGGAGGAGGATCATGTAACCAGAGAACCCTCACTAAAAGGCATAATGTCAGCAGCCCATGAAATCAAGGACACATTGGAACCCAAAATAGACTTCGTGACAATAGAAGTGAACCTAATAAGAGCAGATCGTAAAAAACTGAGCAAAAGGGTCACAACTATGGAAAAGATGGTAGAGGGGTGCGATGGTGTGAAGATGCCAAGGGCCTCAAAAAGAAGGTCGCCCAACTACAAAAAAACAATGAACAAATGCAAGCTAAACTTGAACATGACGAAGGCCATTGAAGACACAATAACATTAGGATTGTGGGGGTACTGAGAGAGCAGAAGGGCCCAGCACGGAACTGTTGCTAGAGGATCTTACACTGAATACACTACAACCGCAGGACTTCTCTAAAGTCTTTTCCATTGACCGGCAAACAGAGCACCGATCCCACCACCTCGCCCAGGGGGCTCGACCAAGAACACTAATAGCGAGAATATTTAACCACAGGCCATCCTCCAAGCTGCCAGACACTGGAACTATCTGCAATAGGAAAGCGCAATCATACACTTCTTTCCTAACTTCACCCTCAGAGTCCAAAGACTGACTTTTGATGAAGTGAAGAGAGGTCTCTGGGCAAAGAAAATAAAATATATGATGTTGTTCCCTGCAAAGCTACGGAACATGGCTGAAGGATAAACGTGGCACTTCTGTGAGTAGCTAGAAGGCTGGAGACCTGCAAACACTTGTTGCACTCTGCAAGAGAGGGGAAGGAGGAGGATCAGGATCGCAAGACACAATGGAGACAGCCCATGGTGAAGATAGTCTCCCATGACAGGGATGGAATCCCATGTCCAGACAAAGAAAGGAAGACAATCGGCAAGAAGACACACGATTAATCCTTGCCCCACATTGAGAACTGCTGGGGGGAACACATGAGACCAATCCCAGAGGGCCTTGCAGGCAAACTGGACAGGAGAACTAGCATAGGACACTGGAAGAGCCACGTTGGAGTACAGACAACACATCTTGAAGGGGATTGTATTACCGACACAGAAGAACTAGAAAACGTGTTCACTGTTCATTGTCGGTGATGTATACATCTCGGTTGGGGAGACAGTTACTCTGCAAGTTTGGGACATGGTAGCTCAAAGTCTTCATAGCAGGGCAACAGAGATGGAGGAGTTGGGACAAGGGGGAGAGGAAATGAATTCATTGGTTAACGCAAATATCACACACACACAGAAGGGACATAGGACCATGAAAGGAGGAAAGACAAGAGGGTACACCACGGGGAAGATCCGAGAAGGGAGGCTACACTGCCAAGACCACGATGGCCGCTGAAACTTCACTAAGTGCATTGATATGGAATGTCAACGGTTTAGGCAATAAACTCAAAACAGGGGTAGTCATGCAATATCTAAAAAGACATGGCCCAACGTGGTCATGCTAAAGGAAACTTACTTAAAGGACACAAATGTCATTTCTTAGAACAGTATGGATACATGGTGCCGGCCCATTCTGGCTTTGCCACTTTTTTAAGGGGATATATTAGAAGGAACAAGGGAACCCAATCCAAGTCAGCCAGGGACCTTGGGTGCTTATCTTTTATAAGGAACAGTGGTCCCTAGGAATTCTACAGTTGCAAGGTGTTTAATAAAAATATAGACCCAATCAGTACTATATTGGTAAGTGACGTGTCCAGCCGGACAGAGGTCCAATATTTAATGACAAAGCAAATTATTGAAATAATTCGTAACAATACAAGTAAGTGAGGCACAGGCCTGTGCCCTCACTACATAAACAACAAAAGAAGGAGTGGACAACATATACACTTGAACAACAAAGGAACAGGTTCAGGCAGGGCTATTGATTTGTTAAATGTATAAGCAATGGAGCCAACAAATCATATTAGTGCACCTTAACACAACAGTAAACATTTCAAAGTAGTGTTTAAGGTGTTTTTTGTGTTGACGACGGTTCGATCCATACATTAAATACACGGATCATCATCAGGACTAAAACATAAGCTAGCCTGAAAATAATGCCTGGATAAACAAAAATAATAAGAAAGGAAGGAAAAAAGCGGGAGAAATATATTTTGGTTAGATATGCAGGCATGCAACACGTGGAGTATATACATAGGATGCCGTTTTGTACAATCAGTGTCCTAAACACCTGTAATTAACAAGAGTGGATGGTGACCTGTAGGAAAGGAAAAATAGTGCTGTGAAAATAACCAGAAGTGATAATATGGAACAGAAAAATGGGAAGAAAACAGGGAGTCAATCGAAGCCTTGGTCTATCGCCGATAGAAGGAGTACTCGAAATGATAATAGCATAAGAAAAAGGAATGGAGAGAAACACAAATGGAGAGAAAAACGGGAGGGAGTCGAACAAATCCTTATTAAAGCACTGAGGTGAAGATCTGTGGAAGGAGTGGTGGCATAGAATAGGAAAAACAAGCAATTAGCAACTTACCGGTCTCTCAAGAATGGGAGACCCGAGTTTCAAGCGCATGAAGCGCGTGTCTGAGCAAATAGGGGGAAGCTGCTGGGAAATTAAGGGAGAAATTTAGATGAAACAGGAGTAGGGATAGGACAGAAAGGGAAGGATGCAAGGAAGTTGAGCTTACCAATTGTGAGTATAAAGATGTCCTATAGGTTGTGGGATCACATGTAGATAACCTAGACAGAAGGCGATAATGAGTGAAGGCAAAGAATGAAAGGTAGGAGAGATATAAGATGCAGGGGAAGGAGGCTCACCGGTGTCAGGGGAAGGCGTGCGCCGGGCGGGGGATACGGCAACGTGGTGCCAGGTAGACGCGGCGGTCCTTCAGTTACGGGATCCGCTCGGGAATTCCTGTCAATGAAGCAATTGTGGAGAGAATCTCAGAGCGTGCGAGAACAGGTCGCTGGTTAGATATTGCGGCGTAAGGAAAGTGAGGGCGCTTACCTCAATGGGAGCTGATGCATGTAAGGTCCCGGCTCTATGTGTGCGGCTCAATGTATGCGATAGAGTGTGTGGAGAAACATGCTTCTAATAGGTAAAGGAGAGGTCAGCTGACATAATGTGAACAGAGAAAAGGGCCACAGAGTAGGTGAAATTGGTGAAAAGAGAGAGCGGACTAAAAGTAAAGAAGTGGCAGACATATTGGAGCATTGCCGAATAGAACAGAAAGGAAAAGGAGATAAATAATTTAAAAATAAATAGTTATGGAAGAACATTAGAGAGTGTACATAGTGTGAAATAGTGAAGTGAAGGATGGGAACTTGGCCATCAACATTTGACTGGAAACAACATTCTCAATAAGAACAGCATTTAGAAATGGAATGATAACCGAAGGGTTAATCTTGACTGGCTATATTTATACAAGTGTTGTCCAATCTTCAAGTCTATTCAATCCGGTGTGGAGGCTATTAGTCTTCAGGATCCATTTAAGCTCTTCTTTGTTTAGAATTTTGGAAATGTCTCCTCCTCTGGGTGGTAATTTCATTACGATTATCACAGTCCAGCGTATCTCGTCCTCAGAATGTCCAATTTCTGTGAAATGATCCACTAACGGGCGTTTTGTGTTTTACATCTTATTCTGCTCCGATGCTGGCAAATTCTCATGCGTATTTTTTGAGTAGTTTGTCCTATGTAGATTTTCTTACATGGGCACAGAATGGCATAGATAACATTTTGTCTATTGCAGTTTGAAAACGACTGCAATGTTATTTTAGTTTTGTCAAACACAAATTCTTTACATTCAATCGTGTATACACATAGGCTGCAATTGCCACATTTAGCATGACCTAGTAATGGTGCAAGTCCCCAGTGGTCATTAAGGTTGGTGGGAGGTTTATTAGTGGGAAGGGCTGCACGGACAAGATGATCTTTAATATTTTTATTTTTATTGAATGCAAACAAGGGGCGTTCGAGATTGAGGGAACCGGCATTCAGCACACCCCAGTGTCTTATAATGGTTTTCCTGACGATATTGGAGACAGGAGAGAAAGTGGTAACGCATACAAGTCGGTTCAGGGTGGATTTTTCTCTAGGTTCTAGTAGAACTTCTCTAGGGCAGTACCATGCTCTTTTCATTGCATTGCGCACTAGTCTGCGTGGGTAGCCCCTGCTTGTGAGCTTATTGTTTAATACTTTAGCCTCTCGGAAATAGTCCTCTTTTAGCGAACAGTTCCTCCTGATACGGAGGAATTGAGAATAAGGCAATGAATCGCGCAGGGCACGGGGATGGTGACTATCATATCTAAGTAGTGTGTTTCTCTCTGTTGGTTTGCGAAACAAACTTGTAATAAGTATTCCCTCTTTGTGGCAGATATTAAGGTCAAGGAAGGGAATAGATTCTTTACTATGTGTAAGTGTGAATTTCAGGCCATCGCAATTATTATTTAGCCAATGCAAGAATGAGTATAGAGTACTTTCAGTGTTTTCCCAAATAATAAAGATGTCATCTATGTATCTTTTCCATGTGACAATCCCATCATTAAATGGATTGTTTGGGGTAAGGATGCGATTCCTTTCTAGCGAGTCCATGTAGAGAATGGCTAAATTGGGGGCAAAAACAGCCCCCATTGAAGTCCCCTTCACCTGCTGGTAGAATTGTTCATCAAATATGAAAAAGTTCCTAGTGAGGCAGATCTCTAAGAGCTGGAGTATGAACAGCGTTGGTACCGTGTGTGGACGTGGACGGGTGTTGAGAATGGTTTCCATCACCAACAACGATGCATTTTGCGGAATATTTGTGTATAAGGATTCAACATCCAAAGTACACAAATATTCGGATTCTGGATCAAAAGAGTGGTTCTCAATGATGTTGATCATGGACATACTGTCCCGGATATAACAGTCAGTGAGGGGCACAAAGTCTTTAATAAAAAAGTCAACATAATGACCCAGGGGCTCTAGAATAGAGCCACATCCGGACACTATGGGGCATCCCGGGGGGTTATCCATTCTTTTATGCACCTTAGGCAGAGTGTATAGTACAGGGGTGCGTGGAGTTCTGATATTCAGAAATTGATATTCATGCTTACTAAGAAAGCCTTGTTCTAAAGCTACAGTGGTGACTTCTTTGATAAGATTCTGTAGTTCCCTGGTGGGATTAGTGGGAAGTCTGCAATAATGGTCTGTGTTGGCTAGTTGCTTGTTAATTTCATTTTTGTAAGCATCAATTTCCTGTAAGACAATTCCGCCACCTTTGTCGGCGGGTTTAATAACAAGTTTTTCATTCTGTCGCAAGTTGACGATAGCAACCTTTTCTGCATGGGAAATGTTAAAGGGAATGAAACGACTTGTGTTTTCTAGGTGGGCAATCTCTTTGAGTACCAATTTCTCAAATGTGAGAATCTCATTGGGAATCATATTAGCAGAGGGAGAGAAGGTAGATGGAGGGCGTAATGGGGTATTAGAAATTTTGGGAGGAGAGGGGTTTTCCAGAAAGTAACTATGTAATCTTATTTTACGGAAAAATCGTAACAGTTCAGTCTGGAGATTAAGCTAGTCAGGGAAAGTAGACGGTACAAAGGAAAGACCTTTGCTCAGTACCGATATTTCATGGTCAGTAAGCTGGTGCGTAGAAAGATTGAAAATGGGAATGGTCTGAGTAGGTTCAGACTGAGCATTCGTCATTGTTCTGGTCACCATTGGTAATGCTTCTGGCGCGTTTGGCGTTCGCCGGGGGGATTGTACCAGCGTTGCTGTTGTTTCACACGGCCTCTCTTTGGAGGGTCTGGTTGGCCGCGTCCTAAAAAAGAAGAAGAAGGGGTATTGTAGTTACGTGTTGTGGTACTGCTCCCCTCTCCTGCGTCGGAGCTGTCTGTGGAGTCACCAGAGGTTTCAGAGAATCCTACTAGGTTATTTTGTCTATTAAAACGTCCCCACGGTCTAAAGTTCTGTGGTGTGTTGTAGGACCTATTAGTGTAAAAGTCTTTGTTCAAGTAGGGGTATGCCTTCTCTTGTGTAAAAGATTTAATATCTTTTCGTACTTTATTAGATTTTTTGTTTTGTTCTATGCGGTTGCATTCATCCACAGTTTTTTGGACTTGGTCAAGTAGTTTCTTACAGTCAGCTATACTGTTGGTATCTTTTATTTGTTTCTCAATTTCATTAATCAATTCCGTGAGTTTTTTCAGCTCTTTGTTAGCTGTGTCTATGCCCAACACCATCCAGTGTCTAGAACATGTGGTCCCTATATAGCTGAAGTTCGAAATATATTTTGGATTGTCTGTAAAGACACCTGGTATATTCCTAACCTGAAGGCCTGCCGGAATGGTATTAGCTTTCAGATATTCTGTGAGCATGCGGATCATTAGTTGAAGACGAACGTATTTCTTTTTTGTTTTTCAAGGTCTTCTGTAAGTGAAGTGTTAGTATTTTCGGGAGTGTTATCAGATTCAGTGAAGAGAGACGGACCTTCTAATATCTTCTTAATGTAATCATCTGAGTATAAAGGTGCGTGGTCGGACATACTCAATTGTGTTGTCTAGAAAAAAGGGGAAAGAGTGGAATAAGAGAGAACACAGGGAAGTGCCCTGCCTACTAGAGCGGAGATCTGGTTTAGCCCTTGCAATCGTGCGATTGCGCTAAATATATTAGAAGGAACAAGGGAACCCAATCCAAGTCAGCCAGGGACCTTGGGTGCTTATCTTTTATAAGGAACAGTGGTCCCTAGGAATTCTACAGTTGCAAGGTGTTTAATAAAAATATAGACCCAATCAGTACTATATTGGTAAGTGACGTGTCCAGCCGGACAGAGGTCCAATATTTAATGACAAAGCAAATTATTGAAATAATTCGTAACAATACAAGTAAGTGAGGCACAGGCCTGTGCCCTCACTACATAAACAACAAAATAAGGAGTGGACAACATATACACTTGAACAACAAAGGAACAAGTTCAGGCAGGGCTATTTTTAAGGGGGGCAGGCCTCCTGATTAAAAAACTGCCCCATACATCTCACACAACACATGGCAAGGCCCACAATGCCCTTATGCGGGACAGACAGAACACTAAAACAGAAAGACACTGAATCTGTGCTCCACATACGTCTCCCTGATACTTCGATAAGCTACACTTCAAGACGTGGGTACACTGCTAATACAACTGCCACCCTGGGATATTGGTGCTGGGGAGAGATCTTAATATGGTGGTTGAAGGAGCAGGTCCATGCGCCAGCTCCCATCCTCCCTGCCCTAGCTCGTTGCGCTCTCCAGGTTTTGCCCTTTATGTTTCGCACTTTCCCATTGCAATTGCTCTATGCCTTGTTGTTTTCACATTGTTGTTGGTTCTGCTAGTTCTGTGCCTCGTTGTTTTTCCCATTGTCATGGTTTCTGTTAGTCTTGTGCCTGTTGCTCACCCATTACAGTGGTTTCTGCCAGTTCTGTGCCTTGTTGTTTTTCCCACTGTTGTTGTCTCCACTGTTCCTGTGCCTCTTGTTTTTTCCCCATTGCTGCTGTGACTGCTATCCCTGTGCTGTGTTGTTTCTCCATTTGCTGTTGACTTTGTTTTCTGTGCCTTCTTATTCCTGGTCTGTGTCTGTGATTGTGTTGTAACTTTTGCCCTCTGTACAGCGAGCCGGCCCGCTTCGCCGCCAGCTTTCCTGCTGTTGCCACTCCTGCCTCGTGCTTCCCAACGCCCCTCTCCCTTCCAGGACCTACTTAATGGAGGCCGCACTGCCGCTTCACCTGCAATACCAAAGCAGCCAACAAAGCTGGAGACACCGCAAACACGACTGCGTCCGTCACGCCGACCAAGACCGCCATGGCACAACTCCGGTTCATTCTATTCATCACAAGATCACTCTGCAAACATGCCACGGAGATCTGGGACACAATCTCATCCCTCACCCAGACATCAACGTCCTCACAGAGACCTGGTTGAATCTTGCCTCTGTGCCGGACATCGCCATCGCCACCCTCGAAGGCTACTGGGATCGAACCAACAAACAAGATGGTGGAATTGCGATAATCTACAAGGACACCATCTGCTGCACGACCCCCTCAGACAACTTGACCCCAAAAATGGAGCATCTCAACTTCCAACTCCACACAGAGGAAAAAGCACCATCAGAGGCACCCTAACCTACATACCACCAGGACCACGCCCCAGCTTCTGCAACGCCATCCCTGACCTCATCAACCTGATCGCCATCGACTCCGAACACTACATCTTCCTGGGGGATTTTAGCTTCTACCTCGATGGCCCCAGCGATACCAGCACAAACGACTCCTGGAAAGCATGAGCAACATCGGCCTCAAGCAACTTGTCACCGACCGTACCCACATCGCAGGACACATGCTCAACCCCATTTTCTTGTCCAGATACCGAGTCAAGTACAACCAAATCTCACAGCTCACCTGGATCAACTACTACAGCGTCCACTTCACCATCTCAGGACCTACCAACACTGGGACCATGCCCCCTCGCTCCACAGGCAGAAACTGGAAAAAGATATCAGAAGACCAGTGGAACAATGCTCTCAACTCTCAGACACAACATCCAACCCAGAACAGGCTGCGAAGAATGTCTCCCAGTGGATCACAGGATGCGCCAAAACAATATATATATTCACTGCACTGTAGAATCTCGCCCCATAATGCTTTGCTGGGCTTTTGGTTGGCATTGTATTTTTGCCCATAACTTTGCTTGGGGTGGTCCTAGGCGGATGGGACCACCACAATCATTGAGCATGATATGCTCTTTGTGTTCAAGGCATCTGCTTGGTATGTAAGGATTCATTTGGTTCTTGTGTTGTCCTATCTATCTTTACCCAATCTGTCTCTTTAGGAGGAATTTTCCCTTTCAGGAAATTAATTACTTGATGATATTTCTTCATCACCTCCTCTGAGGGTGCTCCTGTCTTCGAATCTCTAGCATACTCCTCACTTGGCCAATCAATTGTGATCTTACACTCTGTCCATATATCAGCAGGTACCACAATGTCAAATAAACCATCCAGGTCTTTCAATAAAACTTTTGAAACCTTCACAAATCTTTCCACTTGTTTATACCATTCAACTGGCTTTTCTCTCAATCTGGGGAAATCATTTGTAAATGATAAAATATCCTGTCTACTCCAAGGAACATGAACATATCCACCTCCAGGGACTTCTCTCATTGGACAAAATTTCTCAACTTTATCTGATTCTCTTACTGAGAATGCAGCTGCTGCTTCTCTTGCTTGCACCTCTTCTTTCTTTCTTATCCACCTAATTCTCCATTTGTCAATGTCTCCCCATTTCCTCAAAATATTCATCAACTCTTTTATCTGTAGTCTCTTTCCAGACGCATTAACACTTTCTAAATCTTTGTCAGTAAAATCCACTCGATATGGTTTCTGCAACAATTTCGATTTCCCTATATCTATTCCAATCTCTTCTGTTAATTTCTCATGAAATACTCTTGCTCTCCTGGTTATACTCTTACATAAGAATAATAACTCTTCATCATTATAAACATTCAATCTTTCTATGCTCACACTTCCCACTATCATTTCTTCCAATTCCACTTTCAATCTGCTGATATCTAAAATCTTTGGTGGTGGGTTTCGATTATCTATTTCCTGTGCCCATCTTTCTATATCTTCAGGGGTAACTACTGTTGCACCTCCAGTTCCTATAGGAACCAAAGATCTCTTCTCTCTCAAATTTGTAGGCGTAACTCTTTTCGGAGTTTCAGTTGAAGGTTCTACATTCGGGAGATCCATTAATGAAATAACTGTCTCACTGACCTGATCATCTGTAATTATTACTTCTTTTCTGGGACTATTCAACGGAATTGTTACAGTTTGTGGTTTCTGGCAAGTCTTTTTATCTCCATATAATGGGATTACTGGACCAATGGTCACTGGTACTGTCAAAGCTTCAGCATTTAAATTCAACTGACTTATTTTATGAACTAATTCTTCTCTTGTTTTATTCAAAACATCTCTCTCATTATCCTGCAGCACCTATTAAATGATGTATCATGTAAACTTTGTGGGGTCAAAGGCATTCCCATCACTGGTGCACTTGGGGTAACCTTACTAGTTGCTTCTTGATACGGTGGTGGATTTTTAATTAAAATATCTTCTAATAACTCATCATCTGATTCACCATATCCTGTTGTATTCATGTGTTTCGTTTTCTCTTTACACTTTCCTCCAGACTGTTCCTCAGCCATTATCACTGGATATAAACCTTCTGATACCATAGCTCTTCTACATTGTTTCATTTGACCTTCGCGTGACTCATGCAAATATCTGGGGAAAAATCCTTTATATCTCCCACTTCTGCATTTCTCACGTTCATATGACTCAGTCTCCCACTCTTCTAAAGCCTCGTATTGAGTTAACGTAGGTCTTGGTTCTAAATCATTCATTCTCATTCTCAAATTCTGAAGAATTCTCCTGTTAAACGTACCATTTTCAGGAAAAGCTAGCACTCCATCACCTTTCGTATATTCTATCCAATTTTCCAACCACACACAAGTATGATATCCTCTTTCCATCATCATAAAAGAAGCAGGTGTCTTCGGTGGCGGAATAGGAATTCCCTCCCTACTCAGCACAGGCTTATCTTTCTTAAAGAAATTCTTAATTTTCTTTTTTAAGGACATCTTTCTCTTTTCTCCATACATCCTAGATGAACGATATATAAAATTGTATTCTGCAAACCCTTGAAATCTTTTATCTGCGCGTCTCACACTGGCAGTCAAATCAGAATCCTGCATACAATTTCTCTTTCTACCAATCCTAGTGCGTCTTCTAACTAATTATCCAATCAAACTCAGGCTCACGGTCTAACCTATGCTAGCGCGGCCCTTTTTGTTGACGTCAGTTCTGCTCTTTACTACTGACCCCTCCTTTACAATCTGCTTCTATCACTCGCCCGCTGTTTCTACCAATCCCAGCGCGGCTCACTGTGACGTCAGCACAACTCCGGCGACTGACCCTCCATTCACAAGGTAATATGGAAACTTATTTCTTAATACTTTTCATTAATTCTTTGCTAATAACAACATTGAAATGTTCGCTACTCTGTCTGTTCCACTAACAAAAGGATAGATTTCAACTTATTCTTAAGTTTCAGCTACTACGAGTAAAAACCCCTGTTTACCCTTCACTCAAGCTCCGGAGAACCTGCCACTCCTTCAGTGTCACCCGTATTGGGAAATGAGACCAAAGTTTCACCAGCGAACCCCTTCTGCTATCATTCGCACTCTATTTTTATACGAAATAGTCCCTAATTTAACACTGCCAGCCCTACCTAGCTTCTCAGTGTTATTCCAACAGACGAGTAACCTCACTGCAGTATGGCTTCTGTCACCACCCGCTATTCATTCCCCGGGAATTCTGGACAACATATAACAAAGACGCTAACTCTTTTGTTAAAACATAAATCAATATTCTATACTTATCACCAAACTAGTCAATAATAACCATAACTCTGCTACCAGAAAACGGATCCAGCGGTATACTAACAACAGATACTCCGCTACCATATACTCACCTGGGCCCATAAACACAACTCACTCTGTATCGAGTAGACCGCTGGGGTTTAGTTTATAATTTCATATTTCTCAAGATTAGTTATTTTAACATTCCTAACTAACCTTCACTGATCAAAAAGTTCTTTCCTCTGGTCGATGGACCATTAGTTGAACTAATTGATGGTGATAATTAACATAACTCTTAACTATTCTTTTAATTCTTAAAGTAAATAACCACAGACTCAGGAAGTTTTAAAATATTTATCTAAATTAAATGCATGTGAACCGTCTCAAAATTACAGTGCATTCACCATCATCTAGGAAAAAGTAATTCGATCGATTAAACATCAAGCATATATTTCGGACTCATTCAATGACAAAGGCTCAGGAAAGGAGAGGACAGAGAGAAAAGAACATCTACAATCGACATGAAATTATATTTACCAAGAATGGTGTGAAGACCAAGCCCCCTGGCCAAAGGGCTGGTAAGGGTCCCCCGGGATAGATCAGGAGACAAAGACTTCAGGATAGGATTCAGGACAAGATAGTTGGCCTCTCTAACTACCGACGTCTGCGTCGCACCCCTCTCTGACACTCTCTTCCTCCTCGAGATTCTTCTGCGATCTTCTTATCTAACCCAATTAAATTAGGATAGAAGGTTCTGCATTCGGTTTCTTAATCAGCATCTCACAGTGTCTCTCCCAGCATCAGCACCACCCACAGCACCGACAGCATCCCGAGCTCTGCTAACTAACTAACTAAAGCTACCTCAATTATACCTTTCGTTCATCATGTACCACCCACTAAAGTTTCAATATCGTAAAAATACGAAATCTAATTGGTCAGGTAAGGGGATGATCATCACACCATGCTTACATATTACTTTTATTCTATCAATCCATTGTTTGCAAAACCCATCCCCTTAAACTTTATTCATTTCTTTCGTTCCCATACATGTCCAAACTTTATTTGTAACAAATTATAAAAAGCATGAATAAAAATCTTCAGAGTTGAACTCTTCACCCTTTGTTCTCAGGGCACATCATTCTCATCCTTGGCCCGTATTCAGAGCCTTGGTCATCCTTCCGGGTAAACTTCTCATGTGAGCATGCGCAGACTTAAATCAGTCGGCTCAATTCGGACAAACGTGAAAGGCCCAAATGCGCACTAATAATAAAGTCAAAAGAACAAATATTAATTTCACAAATAAATGATCACACTGTATACCACCCATCTCTACTCTAACCCCCTTTACTTATTAATACTTTCCCCACATTAGCATTAGTAAAATAGTTTGCTTTTCATTTCGGCTAAGCAGGTGCCATGCATGTGGGTCTTAAAGACGCCATTTTAGTGCTTTCTGCTCATGCGCAAGAATTTCCCTCCAAGCCTTATTCCGTCATACTGCATAGATGAAGTTGACGCATGCGCGGTAAAGATTCCCCGTTGAAGCGGTTTTAGTCCTTTATTCATGTTAATAGCATTAGTAAAACACATACGCAAGCTTCACTAACCCACGTGTTTCTGTGGTGCGTGTTATTATTTACGAATCATTATTAGTAATTCGTTAATAAGTTAAACGAGAGGATTACTTCCGAGCAAGTCTCTTTTCTTACGAGTCCTTGCTCCATCAATCCCCTCTCTGATGGCATTTTGAGCCATCACAAAATTACCCATCCCATTCCAGATGCCAACTTTAGCACATCTCAGTTTCTCCTTCTTTTCTCTTTATGTCATCATCTACTTCTTTCCCTTCCAAATCTTTCATCTTTTTATACAGTTTTCCTTTCATCTCTTCTAGCTGAATTTCTTCATATTCTCTCTTTCGTTTCTTTCCTTTTCCTTCCCTTTCTACATGTATCCTTCTCGTTCCCTTACTTCTGTAACATTTGCATGTAATCATCACTATCATAATTATTGTTATTATTATAACTACTGGCAATATTATTTGACCTAGAAAACTCTTCCCAAAATCAGTAAACCAATTCCCTATTGATGTTATACTTTTTGTTAGTTTTCCCCATACACTGTCAACCTCCAGTTGGGTCAAGTCATTATGCATTCTTGTAATATTTCCAATATATTCCTTAATTTCCTTGCTTTTGTCCGGAATATATATGCAACAATATTGAATTTTCAACATACCACAGACTCCGCCCTCTTTTGCCAATAAAATATCAAGAGCAAGACGATTTTGTAAAACCATAGACCTTATTGCAACCATCTCTGTGTTAATCATTAAGAATCCTCCTGCAGTATCTGTAGAAAGACGATCAACTATGGTTGATAATTTACAAATTTTCTGCGCATTTAGAATGACTCCAACTGAGGGTATCAATGCACTAAATATATCACCTATTATTTTAGAAAAACTAGCTCTTCTTCTATGTGTTAGTCCATTAGACTTTCTATTGATTCCATTGATTCTGTCCACATGGTATATTTTTGGAAAAACTATTCCAAAATAACAGCTCCCTTACCATCTTGCGGGTAACCTATAATAGGCATTGTTCCCACAAACATAATAGATACCTGGAAATACAGGATCAGTTCCCCCTTTTAGTCCCCACCCTCCTAAAATTAGGAAGTTGTGTTCACATTCACTGGAACCAATGAAAATGTTATTGTAATCTGTCTTTAATCTATGGAGGCAGAATTTTCCCTTCTTCACAAAGTCTAGGGACATCGCAGCATGAGCTTCGCCCTTTGCATAAATTCCCTCTTTCTTAGCCCACGGAGGTACATGGGTTTTCTGTTCAGCAGCTTTCTTTATTAAATCCTGTCTCCTTTCTTCTACTAAATTCAAAAACTCTTTTTCTTCTTCACGTAATGTACAAGTTAAGTTATTTTCGTGTGCCTGAGCTATATCTATTGAACTCATTGTTAAAAAGAATTCACCCATAAACTGTGCATTCCTACTACTAGCTACTGGATTCATTTTCTTTCTAATAGGCAATTCTGAAAATACTACATCTAGATTTGAATAAAAATACTGAAGTCTCCCTGTTGCATAAAATAAACTTGATAAAACACTACATGACACACCATATGTTAGAGGTATATGGTGATATGTCACCCCTTCTGATACTGATGAGGGTAACTTCATACAAACATAACAATTACTAATCTCCATTGTATTAACATACTGAAATAACAATTTAATAAACACATTTAAAGACAAATCTTTGTTTGATTCATTATGATAGTTTGTTTCATCTTCTACCCCTATTTCTATTCTAGTTTCTTTTATTCCATCTACTTTCTCCTTATTAATCGTATTGTTTTTGTTACTTATTTCCATCAACAAAGGTACTCCTATTGTTAAAAATAACCATACTAATACTACTAATGAAATGCTACATAAACAAAATCTTAAACATTTTCTTTTCAAATTTCGTTTTGGTCTTCCAGTGCCTTCAACTTCTGCCATTTTAATTTGAGAAAATTTTCTTTTCTCTTTTTTTCTTTCTTTGTCTGTTTAATTTTTCTTTTATTTTAAGGAGGTCTTAATTTGCTTTCATCAATCTGTGCAACATGAACCTGTTCTGATCCTTCACTTAAATCTAAGTTTTCAAATTCTTCTAGTATGACATAGGTCCACTCAGGGGCCTTGTATTTTCTGTTCAGATTTCTCAATCTCGGGCTTCTTCGCGTAACTTTTACTAAGGTCTGTTTAGATTGCGTCTGACTCGTAACCTCATTCACTTGCTCTGGTTTCTTTTCTGATTTTCTCAGATAATACCTTAATTTCTTCACTCCTTCTGGCCAATTGTCTCCTTTTCTAACTCTTTTGACCTGAACTGCACTTTCACCTTCTCTGTCTCTTTCTAAAGTTCTTTTATTTTCACTCAATCTAGGCACAATCTGTCCTTGTTCTCTATTCTCTGTGCTTGGACCTTCTTCTACTTCTACCTGTTCAGGTCTTATTATAATTTGTTCTACTTCTTCTGCCTGAACTTGTTCTTCTAGTTCTACCTGATCCTGTTCAGGTCTTATTTCAATTTGTTCTTCTTCTGCCTGAACTTGTTCTTCTAGATCTGTCTTTCCCTGCTCAGGTTCATCAGTGTCTTTGTTTATTTCTACCTGAGTGTGTTCTTCTTCCCCTGTCTTTTCCTCTCTACCTTCCTGTCTCTTCAATTTGGTTATTCTTCTTGTTTCAACAGTATCACCAGGTATTTCAATTACTAGTATCTACTCTTCTTGACTTGTACTTGGCTGTTCGTCATATAGTTGTTTTTCAGAATCTATCACTCTAGATTCTTCAATGTCACAGTTTTCAACTTCTGATTTTCAGCCTGCTCAGTCAGTGGCTGCTCTTGTTATTCAGATGGGCTCGGAACTCTTCTGGTATGGCTAGCATGAATCCAATTGGGTAAACCTGCACACTTCACTGCTGTGGTAGTGACTAGTATGACTTGACGTGGTTTATCCCACCTGGGTGCTAGGCACGATTTGTTGCGTGTTTCTTCACTAACACCCAATCTCCAGGATTCAAATCATGTGCTTGGTCTGGCTGCCTTTCAACTGCGTCTTCTCCAACCTGGTGAGAGACAGAACGCACCATTTCAGCCAATCCTTTGCAATAGTCCAATACCAGATCATCAGTTATATTCATTAATTTATTTCCAGGAATAAATGCTTGTCTCATTGCCCTTCCCATGAGTACCTCATGAGGACTCATTCCTGTCTTTCTGTCAGGAATACTTCTGAGACCCATCAGTACAAGAGGTAATGCATCTGGCCATTTCAGTATTGTGGATGCACACACTTTCCCTAATCTTGACTTGATTGTGCCATTTAGCTGTTCAACTATTCCAGAAGCCTCTGGACGATAAGCACAGTGCAGTTTTTGTTCAATGTTAAATGCAGCACAGATTAATCGAATTATCTCATTATTAAAATGAGGTCCTCTATCTGATTCCAAAGTGACTGGAAAACCAAAACGAGGAATCAACTCCCTCAACAGTAGTTTAGCAACTGTAAGACTGTCATTTCTTCTGGTGGGGTATGCCTCCACCCACCTCGAAAACAGGCACACTATGACAAGTACATATTTTAGTCCATTACAAGGAGGCAACTCAATGAAATCTAACTGCAATCTTGTGAAAGGTCCTTCTGCTTTTCCAATCTTTCCCCAACTGACCACTGTCTTCCTGCCTGGATTTTGCTGCTGACATATTAAACATCTTTGGCAAAGGCTCTCTGCGACTACCCTAAACTTTGGATTATACCAACTCTGTCTGAATAATCTGATCATCGAATCCCTGCCTATGTGAGTTGTCCCATGGTATACTCTTGCCATTTGAGAGAGCAGACAATCTGGCATGACTGGTCTGCCATCTAAGTACACCCACACTTCATCTTCTGCTCTTTTTGTACAAGCCTATTTTATCCAAATTTCTTTTTCTTTTTCCTCAGCTTCTTCCTGCAACTGTCTAATCTCATCCCATGTTTCAGGAACTGAGAAAAACATAAGTTGGCAGCTGGTTTCACCCGTTTCAATTTTTCTGTTAATTGCCATTGTATTTCTTGCACAGTATCGAGCAATTTGGTCAGCATATCTATTGCCAGCTGCCACATAGTCATTTCCTGACTGATGTGCAGCGCATTTAACAACTGCTACTTCTTTTGGCAATTGTAATGCTTCCAATAAATCCTTTACATTTTTACTGTTTCTGATAGGAGATCCTGAAGAAGTCATGAATCCCCTTTGCATCCAGAGTTGGCCAAAATCGTGCACAACCCCGAAACCATATTGACTGTCCGTAAATATGGTTATTCTCCAATTTTTCCCATTTTTGCATGCCTTTGTTAAGGCCACCAATTCGGCTACTTGTGCAGATTTGACTCCCGGTAAACAGGATGCTTCAACCACCCCTGTTATTTTACATACAGCATATGCAGCACTTAATCCTCCTCCTTCAATTCTTAGACAAGACCCATCCACAAATAATTCGTGATCAGCTTCTTTCAATGGTGTTTCTCTTATATCAGGGCGGGGCTTTGTGCACAATTCAGTCACATCCAGACAATCATGATCAATTTCATCTTTCACTTCTTCATTACATGGATCTGGCAATAATGTGGCAGGGTTCATGATCGTACATCTTATCACTGTCACATTTTCTGCTCCCAAAATCTCTCTTTCATACTTAGTCAGTCGACTAGGAGTGAGATGTTGCGTTCTTGTTATTGTCAAGAGAATTTCAACTGAGTGTGGAACGTAAACTTTTACAGAATGTCCCATCACTATTGACTCACTTTGCTCCAGACTCATACAAGTAGCAGCTACTGCTTTTAAGCAGCCAGGTAAAGCTGAAGCCACTGGATCCAAGGTGGCAGAAAAATACGCCACTGGACGTCGGCTCAGTCCATGTCTCTGTGTTAAAACTGAAAGTGCGCAATTTTCTCTCTCACAGCAAAACAACGCAAATTCTTTTGAATAATCAGGCATGCCTAAGGCAGGGGCCTCACACAGACAATTTCGTAATTTTACAAAAGCTTCCAAACATTCATCATTCCAATCAATTGGGTCTTTCGCTCTTTTCCGGGTCAATTGTATCAATGGCTTCGCTAGCATGGAGAAGCCATTAATCCATTGTCTACAATATCCAACCACTCCCAGAAACATTCTCATTTCTCTTTGTGTCTGAGGTAGCTGCATCTCTTTGATTATTTTTATTCTTTCCGGTGTCACTTTTCTAACTCCTCTTTCTATTTTATGCCCTAAATACTTAACTTCTTGTTGACAGAATTGCAATTTTTCTGGAGACACTTTGTGTCCTCCTTCGGCCAAATGGTTCAGTAATGCAATTGTATCAGTGACACAATCTTCTCGTGTTTTTGATGCCACCAATAGGTCATCAATGTACTGAACCAGAACTGATTTCTTGGGCATAACTAATGACTCCAGACACTTTTTCAGTATTTGATTGAAAATTGAGGGACTTTCAGTGTACCCTTGAGGAACTCGGCACCATGCCAAAATACGGTCCTCAAACCTAAAGGCGAAAAGATACTGGCTATCTGGGTGCAATGGAATAGAAAAGAAGAAAAGAATGCTTGGCATAAATCAATTACTGTAAACCAACCAGCATTCCAGGGTATCTGATAAAGGATCACTGCTGGATTTGGCACTATTGGGCAACAAGGCACTACAATTTTGTTAATCTTTCTTAAATCCTGCACTATTCTGTATTTTCCGCTAGGCTTTTTAAGTCCCATTATTGGCGAATTACAAGGACTACTCATTATTTCTTTTAAAATGCCTTGATTAATCATTCGATCAATTTCTGGAACTATTCCTGCTTTTACTTCTGGACTCATTTTGTATTGTCGTGTGTTTGGATAAACTGCACCTTCTTTCACCGTCACTTTAACTGGATCTACATTCGCCGATTAGCCCAATATCTTTTCCTGTAAAATCCCACACTTCTGGGTTCACTGTGTTTCTCAATTCTTCCAGCAAATCACCTTTAGTCACTAATGAAAATATCCCATCTACTTCTGTACCTTGCTTGGCTAGCATCATTTTGTATATAACATCTTCATCAGGGGTTTGGAAAGCGACACCATCTGGTGTACAGTAGATCGTGCAATTCATTTTGCACAGTAGATCTCTTCCCACCAGATTTACTGGACTGGAGTCACAAACCACAAACTGATGCATTTCTTTAAAATGTCCAATATGCACCTTTATTGGTTTTGTGATTGGGGTTCTAATCTGTTGATTTGACACTCCTACAACTTGGATGGATTCTCCCGAGAGGGGTAGGTTAGGGATGTCTGCTGTTCTCACAGTAGACCGGGTAGCACCAGTATCCAATAGAAAAGTGATGTCTTTACCTTCCACTTTCCCATCAACAAATGGACCTGACTGATCTACCGGCAAGGATGCGCCAAGCACGCACTCCTCTTCCTCCCCCCTCAGGCACCGTCATTGCACACAGTCCGAATTTCCTTCATCATTCTGCAAAAAATATTGTGTAACTGCTCTATTATTCTTACCACTTTCTCCTTGGAATCCGGCATTCGCACTGTACTTTTGTACGTTCACAAAATTTGGTATAGGAGCTGGTGGCACCTGATATTGTGGAGTAACTACCTGCTGTTGCTGATTCATAAGTACTTCATTCTGCATCTGTGGAATTAAATTTTGATTTGGCCCATTATTATTCTGAATACTCTTACACTCGTTCTTCCAATGTCCAAGCTTTCCGCACGCATGACAAGGAAACTTCTTCTTCGCTTCTTCTCTATTCATTCGTCCTCTAAATTTGCTACCATTCGCTACTTGATCATTCTGACTCTGCTCTTTCACTTGATTATCAGTCTGGGTATTTGTTTTATTCTCCTGCTGTTCTGCCAATTTTACCTGTGCCCACATCATTTTCTCCTTTAACTTTCTACGCCTCGCCTCAATATCGTCTCCGCAATATTTTGCATACTTTAAAATTTCATCCACTGTCTTGCTTTGCCAGCACAACATGTGCTGCTGAATCATCTGACTAATCTCCGGTTTCAAACCATATACAAACCGATACACAAAATGTCCCATATCCTTATCACCAATGTTCTCAAATCCACTATACTGCTTAAACACCTGTAACAGCCGTTCATAATATGCATGTACGGATTCATTTGGTTCTTGTGTTGTCCTATCTATCTTTACCCAATCTGTCTCTTTAGGAGGAATTTTCCCTTTCAGGAAAGCAATTACTTGATGATATTTCTTCATCACCTCCTCTGAGGGTGCTCCTGTCTTCGAATCTCTAGCATACTCCTCACTTGGCCAATCAATTGTGATCTTACACTCTGTCCATAAATCAGCAGGTACCACAATGTCAAATAAACCATCCAGGTCTTTCAATAAAACTTTTGAAACCTTCACAAATCTTTCCACTTGTTTATACCATTCAACTGGCTTTTCTCTCAATCTGGGGAAATCATTCGTAAATGATAAAATATCCTATCTACTCAAAGGAACATGAACATATCCACCTCCAGGAACTTCTCTCATTGGACAAATTTTCTCAACTTTATCTGATTCTCTCACTTGGAATGCAGCTGCTGCTTCTCTTGCTTGCACATCTTCTTTCTTTCTTCTCCACCTAATTCTCCATTTGTCAATGTCTCCCCATTTCCTCAAAATATTCATCAACTCTTTTATCTGTAGTCTCTTTCCAGACGCATTAACACTTTCTAAATCTTTGTCAGTAAAATCCACTCGATATGGTTTCTGCAACAATTTCGATTTCCCTATATCTATTCCAATCTCTGAAGCGACTTCTGTTAATTTCTCATGAAATACTCTTGCTCTCCTGGTTATACTCTTACATAAGAATAATAACTCTTCATCATTATAAACATTCAATCTTTCTATGCTCACACTTCCCACTATCATTTCTTCCAATTCCACTTTCAATCTGCTGATATCTAAAATCTTTGGTGGTGGGTTTCGATTATCTATTTCCTGTGCCCATCTTTCTATATCTTCAGGGGTAACTACTGTTACACCTCCAGTTCCTATAGGAACCAAAGATCTCTTCTCTCTCAAATTTGTAGGCGTAACTCTTTTCAGAGTTTCAGTTGAAGGTTCTACATTCGGGAGATCCATTAATGAAATAACTGACTCACTTTCACTGACCTGATCATCTGTAATTATTACTTCTTTTCTGGGACTATTCAACGGAATTGTTACAGTTTGTGGTTTCTGGCAAGTCTTTTTATCTCCATATAATGGGATTACCGGACCAATGGTCACTGGTACTGTCAAAGCGTCAGCATTTAAATTCAACTGACTTATTGTATGAACTAAGTCTTCTCTTGTTTTATTCAAAACATCTCTCTCATTATCCTGCAGCACCCTATTAAATGATGTATCATGTAAAATTTGTGGGGTCAAAGGCATTCCCATCACTGGTGCACTTGGGGTAACCTTACTAGTTGCTTCTTGATACGGTGGTGGATTTTTAATTAAAATATCTTCTAATAACTCATCATCTGATTCACCATATCCTGTTGTATTCATGTGTTTCGTTTTCTCTTTACACTTTCCTCCAGACTATTCCTCAGCCATTATCACTGGATATAAACCTTCTGATACCATAGCTCTTCTCCATTGTTTCATTTGACCTTCGCGTGACTCATGCAAATATCTGGGGAAAAATCCTTTATATCTCCCACTTCTGCATTTCTCATGTTCATATGACTCAGTCTCCCACTCTTCTAAAGCCTCGTCTTAAGTTAACGTAGGTCTTGGTTCTAAATCATTCATTCTCATTCTCAAATTCTGAAGAATTCTCCCGTTAAACGTACCATTTTCAGGAAAAGCTAGCACTCCATCACCTTTCGTATATTCTATCCAATTTTCCAACCACACACAAGTATGATATCCTCTTTCCATCATCATAAAAGAAGCAGGTGTCTTCGGTGGCGGAATAGGAATTCCCTCCCTAGTCAGCACAGGCTTATCTTTCTTAAAGAAATTCTTAATTTTCTTTATTAAGGACATCTTTCTCTTTTCTCCATACATCCTAGATGAACGATATATAAAATTGTATTCTGCAAACCCTTGAAATCTTTTATCTGCGCGTCTCACACTGGCAGTCAAATCAGAATCCTGCATACAATTTCTCTTTCTACCAATCCTAGCGCGTCTTCTAACTAATTATCCAATCAAATTCAGGCTCACGCTTGTGGTCTAACCAATGCTAGCGCAGCCCTTTTTGTTGACGTCAGTTCTGCTCCTTACTACTGACCCCTCTTTACAGTCTGCTTCTATCACCCGCCCGCTGTTTCTACCAATCCCAGCGTGGCTCACTGTGACGTCAGTACAACTCCGGCGACTGACCCTCCCTTCACAGGGTAATACGGAAACTTATTTCTTAATACTTTTCATTAAATTCTTTGTTAATAACAACATAGAAACATTCGCTACTCTGTCTGTTCCACTAAACAAAAGGATAGATTTCAACGTATTCTTAAGTTTCAGCTACTGCGAGTAAAAACACCTGTTTACCCTTCACTCAAGCTCCGGAGAACCTGCTACTCCTCCAGTGTCACCCGTATTGGGAAATGAGACCAAAGTTTCACCAGCGAACCCCTTCTGCTATCATTCGCACTCTACTTTTATACGAAATAGTCCCTAATTTAACACTGCCAGCCCTACCTAGCTTCTCAGTGTTATTCCAACAGACGAGTAACCTCACTGCAGTATGGTTTCTGTCACCACCCACTATTCATTCCCCGGGAATTCTGGACAACATATAACAAAGACGCTAACTCTTTTGTTAAAACCTAAATCAATAATCAATAATCTATACTTATCACCAAACTAGTCAATAATAACCATAACCCTGCTACCAGAAAACTGATCCAGCGGTATACTAACAACAGATACTCCGCTACCATATACTCACCTGGGCCCATAAACACAACTCACTCTGTATCGAGTAGACCGCTGGGGTTTAGTTTATAATTTCATATTTCTCAAGATTAGTTATTTTAACATTCCTAACTAACCTTCACTGATCAAAAAGTTCTTTCCTCTGGTCGATGGACCATTAGTTGAACTAATTGATGGTGATAATTAACATAACTCTTAACTATTCTTTTAATTCTTAAAGTAAAAAACCACAGACTCGGGAAGTTTTAAAAATGTTATCTAAATTAAATGCATGTGAACCGTCTCAAAATTACAGTGCATTCACCATCATCTAGGAAAAAGTAATTCGATCGATTAAACATCAAGCATATATTTCGGACTCATTCAATGACAAATGCTCAGGAAAGGAGAGGACAGAGAGAAAAGAACATCTACAATCGACATGAAATTATATTTACCAAGAATGGTATGAAGACCAAGCCCCCTGGCCAAAGGGCTGGTAAGGGTCCCCCGGGATAGATCAGGAGACAAAGACTTCAGGATAGGATTCAGGACAGGATAGTTGGCCTCTCTAACTACCGACGTCTGCGTCGCACCCCTCTCTGACACTCTCTTCCTCCTCGAGATTCTTCTGCGATCTTCTTATCTAACCCAATTAAATTAGGATAGAAGGTTCTGCATTCGGTTTCTTCATCAGCATCTCACAGCATCTCTCCCAGCATCAGCACCACCCACAGCACCGACAGCATCCCGAGCTCTGCTAACTAACTAACTAAAGCTACCTCAATTATACCTTTCGTTCATCATGTACCACCCACTAAAGTTTCAATATCGTAAAAATACGAAATCTAATTGGTCAGGCAAGGGGATGATCATCACACCATCCTTACATATTACTTTTATTCTATCAATCCATTGTTTGCAAAACCCATTCCCTTAAACTTTATTCATTTCTTTCATTCCCATACATGTCCAAACTTTATTTGTAACAAATTATAAAAAGCATGAATAGAAATCTTCAGAGTTGAACTCTTCACCCTTTGTTCTCAGGGCACATCATTCTTGTCCTTGGCCCGTATTCAGAGCCACGGTCATCCTTCCGGGTAAACTTCTCATGTGAGCATGCGCAGACTTGAATCAGTCAGCTCAATTCGGACAAACGTGAAAGGCCCAAATGCGCACTAATAATAAAGTCAAAAGAACAAATATTAATTTTACAAATAAATGATCACACTGTATACCACCCATCTCTACTCTAACCCCCTTTACTTATTAATACTTTCCCCACATTAGCATTAGTAAAATAGCTTGCTTTTCATTTTGGCTAAGCAGGTGCCATGCATGTGGGTCTTAAAGACGCCATTTTAGTGCTTTCTGCTCATGCGCAAGAATTTCCCTCCAACCCTTATTCCGTCATACTGCGTAGATGATTGACGCATGCGCGGTAAAGTTTCCCCGTTAAAGCGGTTTTAGTCCTTTATTCATGTTAATAGCATTAGTAAAACACATACACAAGCTTCACTAACCCACGTGTTTCTGTGGTGTGTGTTATTACTTACGAATCATTATTAGTAATTCGTTAATAAGTTAAACGAGAGGATTACTTCCGAGCAAGTCTCTTTTCTTACGAGTCCTTGCTCCATCACTAGGGTTCACAATCTACAGCTAGGCACTTTGCAAAAAAAGGGTCAGTTTTCACTGTAAAAATGTGGAGTGTCCACTTTGTGTTTTGGGCCGTTTCCTGTCACGGGCACTAGGCCTACCCGAACAAGTGAGGTACCATTGTTATCAGAAGACGTTGGGGAATGCGGGGTGCGTGGAGTTATGAGAATCCACACAGATTCCAGAACTTTCCATCACAGAAATGTGAGGAAAATGAGTTTTTTTTTTTACAAAGTTTGAGGTTTGCAAGGGATTCTGGGTAACAGAACCTGGTGAGAGCCAGACAAGTCACCCTATCCTGGATTCCCCGGGGTGTCTAGTTTTCAAACATGTATAGGTTTGCTAGGTTTCTCTAGGTGCCGGCAGAGGTAGGGTTTAAAATCTACAGCTGGACACTTTGCAAAAAAAGGGTCCGTTTTCACTGTAAAAATGTGGTGTGTCCACGTTGCGTTTTGGGCCGTTTCCTGTCACGGGTAATAGGCTTACCCACACATGTTAGGTACCCTTTTTATCGGAAGACTTTGGGGAATGCGGGGTGGGTGGAATTTTGTGGATCCACGCAGATGCCAGAAGTTTCCATCACCGAAATGTGAGGAAAATGTGGGTTTTTTGACAAGGTTTGAGGTTTGCAAGGGATTCTGAGTAACAGAACCTGGTGAGAGCCAGATAAGTCACCCCATCCTGGATTCCCCTGGGTGTCTAGTTTTCAAAAATGTATAGGTTTGCTAGGTTTCCCTAGGTGCCGACAGAGCTAGGGTTCAAAATCTACAGCTAGGCACTTTCCAAATAAAGGGCCAGTTTTCACTGAAAAAATGTGGTGTGTCCACATTGCGTTTTGGGCCGTTTCCTGTCGCGGGCACTAGGCCTACCCACACAAGTGAGGTACCATTTTTATCGGAAGACGTTGGAGATTGTGGGTGGGTGGAAGTTTGTGGATCCACACAGCTTCCAGAACTTTCCATCACAGAAATGTGATTAAAATGGTTTTTATTTACAAAGTTTGAGGTTTGCAAGGGATTCTGGGTAACAGAACCTGGTGAGAGCCAGACAAGTCACCCCATCCTGGATTCCCATGGGTGTCTAGGTTTCAGAAATGTATAGGTTTGCTAGGTTTCCCTAGTTGCCGGCAGAGCTAGGGTTCCAAACTTACAGCTAGGCACTCTAGAAAAAAAGGGTCAGTTTTCACTGCAAAAATGTGGTGTGTCCACGTTGCGTTTTGGGCCGTTTCCTGTTGCGGGCATAAGGCCTACCCACACAAGTGAGGTACCATTTTTATCGGAAGACGTTGGGGAATGCGGGGTGGGTGAAATGTTGTGGATCCACACAGATTCCAGAACTTTCCATCACCGAAATGTGAGGAAAATGTGTTTGTTTTGACAAACTTTGAGGTTTGCAAGAGATTCTGGGTAACAGAACCTGGTGCGAGCCAGACAAGTCACCCTATCCTGGATTCCCCTGGGTGTCTAGTTTTCAAAAACGTGTAGGTTTGCTAGGTTTGCCTAGTTGCCGGCGGAGCTGGGGTTCACAATCTACAGCTAGGCCCTTTGCAAAAAAATGGTCAGTTTTCACTGTAAAAATGTGGAGTGTCCACTTTGCGTTTTGGGCCATTTCCTGTTGTGGGCACTAGGCCTACCCACACAAGTGAGGTACCATTGTTATCAGAAGACGTTGGGGCATGCGGGGTGGGTGGAATTATGTGGATCCACGCAGATTCCAGAACTTTCCATCACAGAAATGTGAGGAAAATTGTTTTTTTGACAAAGTTTGAGGTTTGCAAGGGATTCAGGGTAACAGAACCTGGTGAGAGCCAGATAAGTCACCCCATCCTGGATTCCCCTGGGTGTCTAGTTTTCAAAAATGTATAGGTTTGCTAGGTTTCCCTAGGTGCCGACAGAGCTAGGGTTCAAAATCTACAGCTAGGCACTTTCCAAATAAAGGGTCAGTTTTCACTGTAAAAATGTGGTGTGTCCACATTGCGTTTTGGGCCGTTTCCTGTCGCGGGCACTAGGCCTACCCACACAAGTGAGGTACCATTTTTATCGGAAGATGTTGGAGATTGTGGGTGGGTGGAAGTTTGTGGATCCACACAGCTTCCAGAACTTTCCATCACAGAAATGTGATTAAAATGTGTTTTTATTTACAAAGTTTGAGGTTTGCAAGGGATTCTGGGTAACAGAACCTGGGGAGAGCCAGACAAGTCACCCCATCCTGGATTCCCCTGGGTGTCTAGGTTTCAGAAATGTATAGGTTTGCTAGGTTTCCCTAGTTACCGGCAGAGCTAGGGTTCAAAATTTACAGCTAGGCACTCTAGAAAAAAAGGGTCAGTTTTCACTGTAAAAATGTGGTGTGTCCACGTTGCGTTTTGGGCCGTTTCCTGTTGCGGGCACTAGGCCTACCCACACAAGTGAGGTACCATTTTTATTGGAAGACGTTGGGGAATGCGGGGTGGGTGAAATGTTGTGGATCCACACAGATTCCAGAACTTTCCATCACCGAAATGTGAGGAAAATGTGTTTGTTTTGACAAACTTTGAGGTTTGCAAGAGATTCTGGGTAACAGAACCTGGTGCGAGCCAGACAAGTCACCCTATCCTGGATTCCCCTGGGTGTCTAGTTTTCAAAAACGTGTAGGTTTGCTAGGTTTCCCTAGTTGCCGGCGGAGCTGGGGTTCACAATCTACAGCTAGGCCCTTTGCAAAAAAATGGTCAGTTTTCACTGTAAAAATGTGGAGTGTCCACTTTGCGTTTTGGGCCATTTCCTGTTGTGGGCACTAGGCCTACCCACACAAGTGAGGTACCATTGTTATCAGAAGACGTTGGGGCATGCGGGGTGGGTGGAATTATGTGGATCCACGCAGATTCCAGAACTTTCCATCACAGAAATGTGAGGAAAATGTGTTTTTTGACAAAGATTGAGGTTTGCAAGGGATTCTGGGTAACAGAACCTGGTGAGAGCCAGATAAGTCACCCCATCCTGGATTCCCCTGGGTGTCTAGTTTTCAAAAATGTATAGGTTTGCTAGGTTTCCCTAGGTGCCGACAGAGCTAGGGTTCAAAATCTACAGCTAGGCACTTTGCAAAAAAGGGGCCAGTTTTCACAGAATAAATGTGGTGTGTCCACGTTGCGTTTTGGGCCGTTTCCTGTCGCGGGCACTAGGCCTACCCACACAAGTGAGGTACCATTTTTATTGGAAGCCGTTGGAGATTGCGGGTGGGTGGAATTTTGTGGATCCACGCAGATTCCAGAACTTTCCGTCACAGAAATGTGAGGAAAATGTGTTTTTTTGACAAAGTTTGAGGTTTGCACGGGATTCTGGGTAACAGAACCTGGTGGGAGCCAGACAAGTCACCCCATCCTGGATTCCCCTGGGTGTCTAGCTTTCAAAAATGTATAGGTTTGCTAGGTTTCCCTAGTTACCGGCAGAGCTAGGGTTCAAAATTTACAGCTAGGCAGTTTAGAAAAAACGGGTCTGTTTCCACTGTAAAAATGTGGAGTGTCCACTTTGCGTTTTGGGCCGTTTACTGTCACGGGCACTAGGCCTACCCACACAAGTGAGGTACCATTGTTATCAGAAGACGTTGGGGAATGCGGGGTGGGTGGAATTATGTGGATCCACGCAGATTCCAGAACTTTCCATCACAGAAATGTGAGGAAAATGAGTTTTTTTTAATAAAGTTTGAGGTTTGCAAGGGATTCTGGGTAACAGAACCTGGTGAGAGCCAGACAAGTCACCCCATCCTGGATTACCCGGGGTGTCTAGTTTTCAAACATGTATAGGTTTGCTAGGTTTCTCTAGGTGCCGGCAGAGGTAGGGTTTAAAATCTACAGCTGGACACTTTGCAAAAAAAGGTTCAGTTTTCACAGTAAAAATGTGGTGTGTCCACGTTGCGTTTTGGGCCGTTTCCTGTCACGGGTAATAGGCCTACCCACACATGTTAGGTACCCTTTTTATCGGAAGACTTTGGGGAATGCGGGGTGGGTGGAAGTTTGTGGATCCACGCAGATGCCACAAGTTTCCATCACAGAAATGTGAGGAAAATGTGGGTTTTTGACAAGGTTTGAGGTTTTCAAGGGATTCTGGGTAACAGAACCTGGTGAGAGCCAGATAAGTCACCCCATCCGGGATTCCCCTGGGTGTCTAGTTTTCAAAAATGTATAGGTTTGCTAGGTTTCCCTAGGTGCCGACAGAGCTAGGGTTCAAAATCTACAGCTAGGCACTTTGCAAAAAAAGGGCCAGTTTTCACTGTAAAAATGTGGTGTGTCCACGTTGCGTTTTGGGCCGTTTCCTGTCGCGGGCACTAGGCCTACCCACACAAGTGAGGTACCATTTTTATCGGAAGACGATGGGGAATGCGGGGTGGGTGGAATTATGTGGATCCACGCAGATTCCAGAACTTTCCATCACAGAAATGTGAGGAAAATGTGTTTTTTTGACAAAGATTGAGGTCTGTAATGGATTCTGGGTAACAGAACCTGGTGAGAGCCAGACAAGTCACCCCATCCTGGATTCCCCTGGGTGACTAGCTTTCAAAAATGTATAGGTTTGCTAGGTTTCCCTAGTTGCCAGCAGAGCTAGGGTTCAACATTTACAGCTAGGCACTCTAGAAAAAAAGGGTCAGTTTTCACTGTAAAAATGTGGTGTGTCCACGTTGCGTTTTGGGCCGTTTCCTGTCGCGAGCACTAGGCCTACCCACACAAGTGAGGTACCATTTTTATCGGAAGACGTTGGGTAATGCGGGGTGGGTGAAATGTTGTGGATCCATGCAGATTCCAGAACTTTCCATCACAGAAATGTGAGGAAAATGTGTTATTTTTGACAAAGTTTGAGGTTTGCAAGGGATTCTGGGTAACAGAACCTGGTGAGAGCCAGACAAGTCACCCTATCCTGGATTACCCTGGGTGTCTAGTTTTCAAAAACATGTAGGTTTTCTAGGTTTCCCTAGTTGCCGGCAGAGCTAGGGCTCACAACCTACAGCTAGGCACTTTGCAAAAAAAGGGTCAGTTTTCACTGTAAAAATGTGGAGTGTCCACTTTGCGTTTTGGGCCGTTTCCTGTTGTGGGCACTAGGCCTACCCACACAAGTGAGGTACCATTTTTATCGGAAGACGTTGGGGAATGCGGGGTGGGTGGAAATATGTGGATCCACGCAGATTCCAGAACTTTCCATCACAGAAATGTGAGGAAAATTTGTTTTTTTGACAAACTTTGAGGTTTGCAAGGGATTCTGGGTAACAGAACCTGGTGAGAGCCAGACAAGTCACCCCATCCTGGATTCCCCTGGGTGTCTAGCTTTTAAAAATGTATAGGTTTGCTAGATTTCCCTAGTTGCCGACAGAGCTAGGGTTCAACATTTACAGCTAGGCACTCTAGAAAAAAAGGGTCAGTTTTCACTGTAAAAATGTGGTGTGTCC
Organism: Calotriton arnoldi; assembly: GCA_963921515.1. Taxonomy (NCBI): domain Eukaryota; kingdom Metazoa; phylum Chordata; class Amphibia; order Caudata; family Salamandridae; genus Calotriton; species Calotriton arnoldi. The sequence goes on along the minus strand of CAWUFW010023673.1, from coordinate 8,835 downwards.
ACGTTGCGTTTTGGGCCGTTTCCTGTTGCGGGCACAAGGCCTACCCACACAAGTGAGGTACCATTTTTATCGGAAGACGTTGGGAAATGCGGGGTGGCTGAAATGTTGTGGATCCACATAGATTCCAGAACTTTCCATTGCCGAAATGTGAGGAATTTTTTTTTTTTTACAAACTTTGAGGTTTGCAAGGGATTCTGGGTAACAGAACCTGGTGCGAGCCAGACAAGTCACCCTATCCTGGATTCCCCTGGGTGTCTAGTTTTCAAAAATGTATAGGTTTGCTAGGTTTCTCTAGGTGCCGGCAGAGGTAGGGTTTAAAATCTACAGCTGGACACTTTGCAAAAAAAGGGTCAGTTTTCACTGTAAAAATGTGGTGTGTCCACGTTGCGTTTTGGGCCGTTTCCTGTCACGGGTAATAGGCCTACCCACACATGTTAGGTACCCTTTTTATCGGAAGACTTTGGGGAATGCGCGGTGGGTGGAACTTTGTGGATCCACGCAGATGCCAGAAGTTTCCATCACAGAAATGTGAGGAAAATGTGGGTTTTTTGACAAGGTTTGAGGTTTGCAAGGGATTCTAGGTAACAGAACCTGGCGAGAGCAAGATAAGTCACCCCATCCTGGATTCCCTGGGTGTCTAGTTTTCAAAAATGTATAGGTTTGCTAGGTTTCCCTAGGTGCCGACAGAGCTAGGGTTCAAAATCTACAGCTAGGCACTTTGCAAAAAAAGGGCCAGTTTTCACTGTAAAAATGTGGTGTGTCCATGTTGCGTTTTGGGCCGTTTCCTGTCGCGGGCACTAGGCCTACCCACACAAGTGAGGTACCATTTTTATCGGAAGACGTTGGAGATTGCGGGTGGGTGGAGTTTTGTGGATCCACACAGATTCCAGAACTTTCCATCACAGAAATGTGAGGAAAATGTGTTTTTTTTACAAAGTTTGAGGTTTGCAAGAGATTCTGGGTAACAGAACCTGGTGAGAGCCAGACAAGTCACCCCATCCTGGATTCCCCTGGATGTCTAGTTTTCAAATTTTTTGTAGGTTTGCTAGGTTTCCCTAGGTTCCCGCAGAGCTCAGAGTTTAAAATCTACAGCTAGGCACTTTGCAAAAAAAGGGTCAGTTTTCACTGTAAAAATGTGGTGTGTCCAAGTTGGGTTTTGGGCCTTTTCCTGTCGCGGGCACTAGGCCTACCTACACAAGTGAGGTTCCATTTTTATTGGAAGACTTTGGGGATTACGGGGTGGGTGGAATTTTGTGGATCCATGCAGATTCCAGAACTTTCCATCACAGAAATGTGAGGAAAATGTGTTTTTTTGCAAAGTTTGAGGTTTGCAAGGGATTCTGGGTAACAGAACCTGGGGAGAGCCAGACAAGTCACCCCATCCTGGATTCCCCTGGGTGTCTAGGTTTCAGAAATGTATAGGTTTGCTAGGTTTCCCTAGTTACCGGCAGAGCTAGGGTTCAAAATTTACAGCTAGGCAGTTTAGAAAAAACGGGTCTGTTTCCACTGTAAAAATGTGGTGTGTCCACTTTGCATTTTGGGCCATTTCCTGTCACGGGCAATAGGCCTACCCACACATGTGAGGTACCATTTTTATCGGATGACTTTGGGGAATGCGGGGTGGGTGGAATTTTGTGGATCCAAGCAGATGCCAGAAGTTTCCATCACAGAAATGTGAGGAAAATGTGTTTTTTGTTTACAAAGTTTGAGGTTTGCAAGGGATTCTGGGTAACAGAACCTGGTGAGAGCCAGACAAGTCACCCCATCCTGGATTCCCCTGGGTGTCTAGTTTTCAAACATGTATAGGTTTGCTAGGTTTCTCTAGGTGCCGGCAGAGGTAGGGTTTAAAATCTACAGCTGGACACTTTGCAAAAAAAGGGTCAGTTTTCACTGTAAAAATGTGGTGTGTCCACGTTGCGCTTTGGGCCGTTTCTTGTCACGGGTAATAGGCCTACCCACACATGTTAGGTACCCTTTTTATCAGAAGACTTTGGGGAATACGGGCTGGGTGGAACTTTGTGGATCTACGCAGATGCCAGAAGTTTCCATCACAGAAATGTGAGGAAAATGTGGGTTTTTTGACAAGGTTTGAGGTTTGCAAGGGATTCTAGGTAACAGAACCTGGTGAGAGCCAGATAAGTCACCCCATCCTGGATTCCTTGGGTGTCTAGTTTTAAAAAATGTATAGTTTGCTAGGTTTCCCTAGGTGCCGACAGAGCTAGGGTTCAAACTCTACAGCTAGGCACTTTGCAAAAAAAGAGCCAGTTTTCACTGTAAAAATGTGGTGTGTCCATGTTGCGTTTTGGGCAGTTTCCTGTCGCGGGCACTAGGCCTACCCACACAAGTGAGGTACCATTTTTATCGGAAGATGTTGGACATTGCGCGTGGGTGGTATTTTGTGGATCCACGCAGATTCCAGAACTTTCCATCACAGAAATGTGAGGAAAATGTGTTTTTTTTTTTACAAAGTTTGAGGTTTGCAAGAGATTCTGGGTAACAGAACCTGGTGAGAGTCAGACAAGTCACCCCATCCTGGATCCCCCTGGATGTCTAGTTTTCAAATTTTTTATAGGTTTGCTAGGTTTCCCTAGGTTCCCGCAGAGCTCGGGTTTAAAATCTACAGCTAGGCACTGCAAAAAAAGGGTCAGTTTTCACTGTAAAAATGTGGTGTGTCCAAGTTGGGTTTTGGGCCTTTTCCTGTCACGGGCACTAGGCCTACCTATACAAGTGAGGTACCATTTTTATTGGAAGACTTTGGGGATTGCGGCGTGGGTGGAATATTGTGGATCCATGCAGATTCCAGAACTTTCCATCACAGAAATGTGAGGAAAATGTGTTTTTTTGCAAAGTTTGAGGTTTGCAAGGGATTCTGGGTAACAGAACCTGGGGAGAGCCAGACAAGTCACCCCATCCTGGATTCCCCTGGGTGTCTAGGTTTCAGAAATGTATAGGTTTGCTAGGTTTCCCTAGTTACCGGCAGAGCTAGGGTTCAAAATTTACAGCTAGGCACTTCGAGAAAAAAAGGGTCAGTTTTCACTGTAAAAATGTGGTGTGTCCACGTTGCGTTTTGGGCCGTTTCCTGTTGCGGGCACAAGGCCTATCCACACAAGTGAGGTACCATTTTTATTGGAAGACTTTGGGGATTGCGGGGGGTGGAATTTGGTTGATCCACGCAGATTCAAGAACTTTCCATCACAGAAATGTGAGGAAAATGTGTTTTTTTGACAAAGTTTGAGGTATCAAAGGGATTCTGGGTAACAGAACCTGGTGAGAGCCAGACAAGTCACCCCATCCTGGATTCCCCTGGGTGTCTAGCTTTCAAAAATGTATAGGTTTCCCTAGTTGCCGGCAGAGCTAGGGTTCAAAATTTACAGCTAGGCACTCTAGAAAAAAAGGGCCAGTTTTCACTGTAAAAAATGTGGTGTGTCCACGTTGCGTTTTGGGCCGTTTCCTGTTGCGGGCACAAGGTCTACCCACACAAGTGAGATACCATTTTTATCGGAAGACGTTGGAGAATGCGGGGTGGGTGAAATGTTGTGGATCCACACAGATTCCAGAACTTTCCATCACCAAAATGTGAGGAAAATTTGTTTTTTTTGACAAACTTTGAGGTTTGCAAGAGATTCTGGGTAACAGAACCTGGTGAGAGCCAGAAAAGTCACTCCATCCTGGATTCCCCTCGGTGTCTAGTTTTAAAAAATGTATAGTTTTGCTAGGTTTCCCTAGTTGCCGGCAGAGCTAGGGTTCAACATTTACAGCTAGGCACTTTAGAAAAAAAGGGTCAGCTTTCACTGTAAAAATGTGGTGTGTCCACGTTGCGTTTTGGGCCGTTTCCTGTCGCGGGCACTAGGCCTACCCACACAAGTGAGGTACCATTTTTATTGGAAGACGTTGGGGAATGCGGGGTGGGTGAAATGTTGTGGATCCACGCAGATTCCAGAACTTTCCATCACAGAAATGTGAGGAAAATTTGTTTTTTTTGACAAAGTTTGAGGTTTGCCAGGGATTCTGGGTAACAGAATATGGTGAAAGCCAGACAAGTCACCCTATCCTGGATTCCCCTGGGTGTCTAGTTTTAAAAAATGTGTAGGTTTGCTAGGTTTTCCTAGTTGCCGGCAGAGCTGGGGTTCACAATCTACAGCTAGGCACTTTGCAAAAAAAAGGGTCAGTTTTCACTGTAAAATTGTGGAGTGTCCACTTTGCGTTTTGGGCCGTTTCCTGTTGTGGGCACTAGGCCTACCCAAACAAGTGAGGTACTATTTTTATCAGAAGACGTTGGGGAATACGGGGTGGGTGGATATATGTGGATCCCTGCAGATTTCAGAACTTTCCATCACAGAAATGTGAGGAAAGTGAGGTTTATTTGACAAAGTTTGAGGTTTGCAAGGGATTCTGGGTAAGAGAACCTGGTGAGAGCCAAACAAGTCACCCCATCCTGGATTCCCCTGGGTGTCTAGTTTTCAAAAATGTATAGGTTTGCTAGGTTTCCCTAGGTGCCCTCAGAGCTAGGGTTCACAATCTACAGCTAGGCACTTTGCAAAAAAAGGGTCAGTTTTCACTGTAAAAATGTGGTGTGTCCACGTTGCGTTTTGGCCCGTTTCCTGTTGTGGGCACTAGGCCTACCCACACAAGTGAGGTCCCATTTTTATAGTAAGACGTTGGGGAATGCCGGGTGGGTGAAATGTTGTGGATCCACACAGATTCCAGAACTTTCCATCACTGAAATGTGAGTAAAATTTGTTTTTTTTGACAAACTTTGAGGTTTGCAAGGGATTCTGGGTAACAAAACCTGGTGCGAGCCAGAAAAGTCACCCTATCCTGGATTCCTCTGGATGTCTAGTTTTTTACAATGTATAGGTTTGCTAGGTTTCCCTAGTTGCAGGCAGAGCTAGGGTTCACAATCTACAGCTAGGCACTCTGCAAAAAAAGGGTCAGTTTTCACTTTAGAAATGTGGAGTGTCAACTTTGCGTTTTGGGCCGTTTCCTGTCACGGGAACTAGGCCTACCCACACAAGTGAGGTACCATTATTATCAGAAGACGTTGGGGAATGTGGGGTGGGTCGAATTATGTGGATCCACGCAGATTCCAGAACTTTCCATCACAGAAATGTGAGGCAAATGTGTTTTTTTTTACAAAGTTTGAGGTTTGCAAGGGATTCTGGGTCACATAACCTGGTGAGAGCCAGACAAGTCACCCTATCCTGGATTCCTCTGGATGTCTAGTTTTAAAAAATATATAGGTTTGCTAGGTTTCCCTAGGTGCCGACAGAGCTAGGGTTTAAAATCTACAGCTAGGCACTTTGGAAAAAAAGGGTCAGTTTTCACTACAAATGTGGTGTGTCCAAGTTGCCTTTTGGGCCTTTTCCTGTCACGGGCACAAGGCCTACCTACACAAGTGAGGTACCATTTTTATTGGAAGACTTTGGGGATTGCGGGGTGGGTGGAATTTTGTGGATCCATGCAGATTCCAGAACTTTCCATCACAGAAATGTGAGGAAAATGTTTTTTTGACAAAGTTTGAGGTTTGCAAGGGATTCTGGGTAACAGAACCTGGTGAGAGCCAGACAAGTCACCCCATCCTGGATTACCCTGGGTGTCTAGGTTTCAGAAATGTATAGGTTTGCTAGGTTTCCCTAGTTGCCGGCAGAGCTAGGGTTCAAAATTTACAGCTAGGCACTTTAGAAAAAACAGGTCTGTTTTCACTGTAAAAATGTGGTGTGTCCACGTTGGGTTTTGGGCCGTTTCCTATCGCGGGCACTAGGCCTACCCACACAAGTGAGGTACCATTTTTATTGGAAGACGTTGGGGAATGCGGGGTGGGTGAAATGTTGTGGATCCACGCAGATTCCAGAACTTTCCATCACAGAAATGTGAGGAAAATGTGTTTTTTTGACAAAGTTTGAGGTTTGTAAGGGATTCTGGGTAACAGAACCTGGTGAGAGCCAGACAAGTCACCCCATCCTGGATTTCCCTGGGTGTCTAGCTTTCAAAGATGTATAGCTTTGCTAGGTTTCCCTAGTTGCCGGCAGAGCTAGGGTTCAACATTTACAGCTAGGCACTTTAGAAAAAAAGGGTCAGTTTTCACTGTAAAAATGTGGTATGTCCACGTTGCGTTTTGCGCCGTTTCCTGTCGCCAGCACTAGGCCTACCCACACAAGTGAGGTATCATTTTTATCGGAAGACGTTGGGTAATGCGGGGTGGGTGAAATGTTGTGGATCCATGCAGATTCCAGAACTTTCCATCACAGAAATGTGAGGAAAATGTGTTATTTTTGACAAAGTTTGAGGTTTGCAAGGGATTCTGGGTAACAGAACCTGGTGAGAGCCAGACAAGTCACCCTATCCTGGATTACCCTGGGTGTCTAGTTTTCAAAAACATGTAGGTTTTCTAGGTTTCCCTAGTTGACGGCAGAGCTGGGGCTCACAACCTACAGCTAGGCACTTTGCAAAAAAAAGGCCAGTTTTCACTGTAAAAATGTGGAGTGTCCACTTTGCGTTTTGGGCAGTTTCCTGTTGTGGGCACTAGGCCTACCCACACAAGTGAGGTACCATTTTTATCGGAAGACGTTGGGGAATACGGGGTGGGTGGAAATATGTGGATCCACGCAGATTCCAGAACTTTCCATCACAGAAATGTGAGGAAAATATGTTTTTTTGACAAACTTTGAGGTTTGCAAGGGATTCTGGGTAACAGAACCTGGTGAGAGCCAGACAAGTCACCCCATCCTGGATTCCCCTGGGTGTCTAGCTTTTAAAAATGTATAGGTTTGCTAGATTTCCCTAGTTGCCGACAGAGCTAGGGTTCAACATTTACAGCTAGGCACTCTAGAAAAAAAGGGTCAGTTTTCACTGTAAAAATGTGGTGTGTCCACGTTGCGTTTTGGGCCATTTCCTGTTGCGGGCACAAGGCCTACCCACACAAGTGAGGTACCATTTTTATCGGAACACGTTGGGAAATGCGGGGTGGCTGAAATGTTGTGGATCCACATAGATTCCAGAACTTTCCATTGCCGAAATGTGAGGAATTTTTTTTTTTTTACAAACTTTGAGGTTTGCAAGGGATTCTGGGTAACAGAACCTGGTGCGAGCCAGACAAGTCACCCTATCCTGGATTCCCCTGGGTGTCTAGTTTTCAAACATGTATAGGTTTGCTAGGTTTCTCTAGGTGCCGGCAGAGGTAGGGTTTTAAATCTACAGCTGGACACTTTGCAAAAAAAGGGTCAGTTTTCACTGTAAAAATGTGGTGTGTCCACGTTGCGTTTTGGGCCGTTTCCTGTCACGGGTAATAGGCCTACCCACACATGTTAGGTACCCTTTTTATCTGAAGACTTTGGGGAATGCGAGGTGGGTGAAACTTTGTGGATCCACGCAGATGCCAGAAGTTTCCATCACAGAAATGTTAGGAAAATGTGGGTTTTTTGACAAGGTTTGAGGTTTGCAAGGGATTCTAGGTAACAGAACCTGGTGAGAGCCAGATAAGTCACCCCATCCTGGATTCCCTGGGTGTCTAGTTTTCAAAAATGTATAGGTTTGCTAGGTTTCCCTAGGTGCCGACAGAGCTAGGGTTCAAAATCTACAGCTAGGCACTTTGCAAAAAAAGGGCCAGTTTTCACTGTAAAAATGTGGTGTGTCCATGTTGCGTTTTGGGCCGTTTCCTGTCGCGGGCACTAGGCCTACCCACACAAGTGAGGTACCATTTTTATCGGAAGACGTTGGAGATTGCGCGGTGGGTGGAATTTTGTGGATCCACGCAGATTCCAGAACTTTCCATCACAGAAATGTGAGGAAAATATGTTTTTTTTTTACAAAGTTTGAGGTTTGCAAGAGATTCTGGGTAACAGAACCTGGTGAGAGCCAGACAAGTCACCCCATCCTGGATTCCCCTGGATGTCTAGTTTTCAAATGTTTTATAGGTTTGCTAGGTATCCCTAGGTTCCCGCAGAGCTCAAGTTTAAAATCTACAGCTAGGCACTGCAAAAAAAGGGTCAGTTTTCACTGTAAAAATGTGGTGTGTCCAAGTTGGGTTTTGGGCCTTTTCCTGTCGCGGGCACAAGGCCTACCTACACAAGTGAGGTTCCATTTTTATTGGAAGACTTTGGGGATTACGGGGTGGGTGGAATTTTGTGGATCCATGCAGATTCCAGAACTTTCCATCACAGAAATGTGAGGAAAATGTGTTTTTTTTACAAAGTTTGAGGCTTGCAAGGGATTCTGGGTAACAGAACCTGGTGAGAGCCAGACAAGTCACCCCATCCTGGATTCCCCTGGGTGTCTAGGTTTCAGAAATGTATAGGTTTGCTAGGTTTCCCTAGTTGCCGACAGAGCTAGGGTTCAACATTTACAGCTAGGCACTCTAGAAAAAAAGGGTCAGTTTTCACTGTAAAAATGTGGTGTGTCCACGTTGCATTTTGGGCCATTTCCTGTCACGGGTAATAGGCCTACCCACACATGTTAGGTACCCTTTTTATCGGATGACTTTGGGGAATGCGGGGTGGGTGGAATTTTGTGGATCCAAGCAGATGCCAGAAGTTTCCATCACAGAAATGTGTGGAAAATGTGTTTTTTGTTTACAAAGTTTGAGGTTTGCAAGGGATTCTGGGTAACAGAACCTGCTGAGAGCCAGACAAGTCACCCCATCCTGGATTCCCCGGGGTGTCTAGTTTTCAAACATGTATAGGTTTGCTAGGTTTCTCTAGGTGCCGGCAGAGGTAGGGTTTAAAATCTACAGCTGGACACTTTGCAAAAAAAGGGTCAGTTTTCACTGTAAAAATGTGGTGTGTCCACGTTGCGCTTTGGGCCGTTTCTTGTCACGGGTAATAGGCCTACCCACACATG